>JBAMJV010005220.1:0-98835 GCA_037951105.1 Echinarachnius parma
ATTACAGAAACTGCACCTTTTTAATGAATTATGTTCTTTTGTACTTGTGGATTTGCTATAATTTTCCATTGCATCATCATTTGATTCACTCTTTTTTATTTGTATTTCATCAGTTTTTCATTTGGTTCAAGTTATACACTGTAAATGTTTTAAAATGAGTAAATGTAATGATTATTTTATTCAATTATAATGGTTTGTTTTAGATCTGTGCCTTATATGATACAAAGTCTCTAGGTTGCTTTACGTTATTATTTCCCTAGTCATAGGATACAATGCAAGCCTGCACATATTGTGTGTGCCATCTCCACTCCCTAGGGAGCTCTCTTCTAAAGCAGCTTGTGGGGCGGGTGATTTGCAAACTTAACATTATTTATATGTTCAATTATTCATACAAACACATATATAGGTAACAAAGGAGAATTTCTACAACTACTACATGTACTCTGGAGTGGTATCTACTTCATTATTAATCATATATTTTAATTTGTACCTAATTTCCCCCTGTGTTTCTTTTTAAAAAATTAATAAATGTTGGTATTGTGTATCTCCCCAATGCCCCAGGAAATCATTTTTTAATTTCATGGGGCCACTTTTTCCAATCTGATGGATATCCAGACACTTTTCACAAAATACCCTAAATGGTAATTTTAAGGGGCTACCTGCTGATTTCAGGGGGCTATTTTGAAAATTAGGGGGGCAAAATTCGGCCCTCAGCCCTCGTATATTTCCCACCTGCTTTCTCCTTTATTATTGCTATTCTTGTATACTTTTCAGGTAACGAAGGAGGAGTTCTACAACTATACTGTGGCTGTGAGCAACAGTATTCGATGTCCAAGGATATCTACTTCATCACCATGATGGACAAATTGTTGGAAGTTCTAGAGGCCAAAGGTCTATCTGAGTCTTCTTGTATTGATTATGAAAAGTAAGCTTCCTTGTATATTAAAGGATACAAATTAAGCACGCAATAAATTATCTTGGAAAAATGAATGTGATACATTTTAAAGGCATATCCTAAATTAATAAATGGAAAATGTAAGTCGGATAATATGGACGTGTTTATAAGAAGTTTAATATTCTGACTATAAAAAATATCAGAAAATGTAATCAAATTTTCAGAAATATACAGAACAATGAGTTAAATGATAACGTAAGATAAAATTTGAAAGACAAAAGTTTATATCTTATATTATATTGATGGTAGCTTTATTTTTACATTTGGTGAAAATAACTATTAGTTTGCATGTAACCCAGTACCCCTACCCTGTCTCATGCATTGATCCTTAAAATAATTAATGCAAAACTGACAGATTTTCCTGTGTTTGCTCTGTGCATATTTGTACATGAAGTAGGCATTTGATGTTGAAGTAGAAGGGATATATGTGTTTGCAATTTACTTGTAAACCAATGAGTCGCCATATGGCTGCCAGAAAGCGCATGTTACGTACAGATTGTTGCAATTGTGTGTCAGTCTTTAGTACCAATCCTGCATATATACACATAAGGCAGTATTTGCTGCTTCAGACATATTAACCAACAAGATTGTAATACAAATATTATTAAAGAGCAAACTATGTGTAATATTCAAAATCTTTTCTCATATGAAATTGTGTTAATTAAGGCTAGCTACTCTCCTGGCTGGTTTAATTTGTTATATCAAGTAATTTACTTCATGAATGGAAATTATTATAATTATATTTCTTCACTACCTTTTTACTCCCCCACCCCCCCCCCCCCCCTTTCCTGTTCTCTTCCTCTCTTCCATTTTGCAGATCTAACACCGCGTACTACTCAACTTGTGTAAAGGGTATGTCATTATCCTGTACTAGTTCACAAGTGTTTTTTTTTATATGAGAAACAAGAAGATTTACGCTGTAATCTACTAGAAATAAACGTTTGCAAAATTGTGAAAATATACGTTGAAATCACCTCCAAATAATGTGATTGTGTGTATACAGATGCACTGATCTTGGGCAAATCTAATGATTTAATCCTGTAGAAACTGCATGAATGATTTGTTATTAATAATATTTGATAGCAGTCTATGCATCAGTAATGAATGCTCCCCCTTTTGATGGGAAAATATCATGGTACTGATTACACAAAACTTGGTTACAAGTGCCATTACAAAACAATTATAATTAGCATTAGAAGCTGATTTTATAGGCGCGGTTGTTGTGTTGTTTTAATTGCTTGCTTTACTATACAGATACCCAATGCACATTATCTCAATTTTGCACAGAAAGAAATGTGTACATTTTTTTGTAATGTAGAATTTGTATGATGCCCAGCTTATGAGAAGCTTGTCGTTCAAACTTATTAGTAATTAACTAATTATTATACCTGTACCACTTGAATTACTGTAGGCTTCGTTCATTTAGAAAAACCTATAAATCAAGGAATCATTCATTATTGATAAGTAATGATAACAATAGCAAACAAAAAGTCATTGTTCTACAGTTATCAGGTCTCATGTTGTACTTTGCATTAATTGAAATAATAAGAATAAGAATAATAATGAAGGAACGGAATGAATTATGCATCAAAAGGGTTGATAAAGGAATACTCCCAACAGTCTTGAATTATGGCTACCTACATTTTCTAAAAAGCATGCCACTAATTAGAAAAGGATAGAGTATTTGTGGTGCTCTCTTGACTAAAGGGGCATAATGCATTAGCTGGACAGCTATTAACATAAAGCATATTTACCCGTGGATCTTTAATAATACCCTGGCATATATTTGGATATTCATATGCCTGAATAATATTAACTGAATCAAATCAAATATATACTTGTATGCTTGATTGCATTTTGTGAGCTGATTTCAAAGTTAAGAAAAGTAAACGAGTCTGTCCGTCTGCAGATTGTGTCTTTTGTATGACGATAGAACTTGACTGTTATATAAACACAATTAAAGAACATAATCCTGAAATTTGTTATTCTTTTTTTTTATATGGATTAAAACAATTCTAGTACTTCTGTTTGAAATACAATATACTCTGGTTTGATATAATTTTAACCAGTACTAGTTAATGGTGCAATTGTTATACTAATATTCATTTATTTATTATTCAATACAAATATTCAGAATTTAGCATACTTTTAGATAGTTTTAATATAGTTATAACTTACACTAAATATAGATATGCAAATTCTAATTTCTTGATTTGTATTCAGGGGAGAAATTAATGTAATTATACCAAATTATATCATTAAACATATATGGCAAACATTAAATCAAAATATAGAGTTTGAATTTCACATAAATAGGCATTCCACTTTTTGCACATGTATTTGTTTAGGGAATGGAGAGGTGATTGGTTTGTACATACATATTATTTTACAATTTTGTATAATTTGTAAAATTCTTTTTAAGCACTGTAATGAATGAAAAATATTCTGTGATGTTGGTGATAGGAATAGATTATAATGATCTGTGATATTGGTAACTTTTAGTACATGTAATGAAGATTTTAAAAACTGATATGCGTCCATGTTTTTTGTAACGTTGCAAACGCTGACCTTATTTTGGATTCTGTCTCCAAAACTAAATTTGACGAAACATTGAAGTTCAAAAAATCGTGACATTATTTAGCTGGTCTAGTAGCTTGTATTTTAGCCACACACTGAAAGTTATGAAGAACAAATATTGTGGTGCGATACAATTACTAGTTTTAACTTTATATTTGTCTTGCCATATGTTTTTTTATATCTCCAAATTAAATCCAAAAAAACGCTGACATTATATTCATTAAGACATTATTTTGCTGTTCTAGTAACTTGTATTTTGCTACAAGATGAAGGGTTAGGACGAACAAATGTTGTGGTGCGATATGATTACTAGATTAAACATAATATTTGTCTTGCCATTATTTCTTCAATATATTAAAATTTTTTTCAAATTGGTGATATTATATCCACCAAGACATGGATTTTATTTTGCAAACTTGTATTCTAGCCACTTGGAGGCGGTTTAGAAGAACAAATATGGTTCGACTTTTTTCACTTTAATATTTGTCTTGCCATTTTTTAGTTTGACTTATCAAAAATCGAAACGAAGGATAGACATCACTACCATCCTTCCATATTCATATATCTTACTCTTCTTCTATTAGTGTTTATATATGATTGTATTTCATACATGTTTTAAGGCCTTTTGCGGTGGATGTTTGTATTCAAGTTATTATTAATTTTACATGCCTAGGATTTTACTTGTTAATCTTATCATTTCATGTTATAATAAAAACTGAATTCCGCCCAAGAACAATACAAACTTAATGCATTTTTCTTTTGGAACAAATACAATATTATAAATCCTATTCCTTTTTTATGTTGCCTTCCATGTCAACTCATACATTTATTGCCTTATCAGGCAGAGTATGTAGTTCTTTTGCCCCATAGCATGTATCTGTTGTGTCCCCAATGTTTAATTTTCAATGAAATCGACCAAAAACATGGACCAAGAAAAAAAAGATGATACAATATATATTGTAATTTTATGAGCATGTTTGAGGCAGAAGGTGTGTAGTTCTTGTGGCTATGTGAATATATGCAGCTATATTTACTAATGTAGCGCTCTGTAGAATAGAAGGGATATAATCTCTTGTTCTTGTGCCCGTAGCATCTATAAACAATGGAATATGAAATACTACTATGTAGAGTACTAGCAACCTGTAACAGGGGAATCATATCAGGGACATAATCTCTATGTGCCTCAGAGCATCTTTTTGATAGCATCATATTGAATCTATACTAAACTGTAGTGTGCACTAGAGAACAACAACTTGGGTTGTTTCTGTCTTGCATGCTTCAACGTGGCAGAACCTCTGTTCTTGTGCCCCATAGCATCTACATCTGTACTCATACGGATGTATGGGTGCTGTGCAGAATTATATGTGATGTCTTTAAATGTTAGTCTTTCACTTCTCATCTTTTCCAACTCAAATATAATTGTAATAAAACATATCTATTTCTATATTCTTATAGATTTACATGTATATCTATATTGAAATCTATGTGTAGTGCCCTTACTTTTATGAAATATAACTCAAAACTTTTTGTTGTGAAAGTAGAGTATCAGAAATAAAATTAAACTTCAAAGTTTAAACAATTTGAAATATGTATGATGTATTATTTATTGTACCAAGTACCAATGCCACAGCTATTCGTTGCCATGCGCAATTGGTTCTAAACAATGTCGGGCAAGCCAACATAATTTGGCCTAGACATTGCTAAGAAGACGATCTTCTAGCTCCAACCATTGTCATAAAGCCTAGTTGTCGAAGTTGTCTAAAGTAAACACACAGGGCTCTGGAAATGTAGCCCCTAAAGTGCCATGGGCGTAGATACTTATGTAATACCTATTCATTAGGGGGGAACCCCCCCTGATGAATAGGCATCAATGACAGATCTACGCCCATGCAAAGTGCCCCCATCCCATATAATTCTACATAGAATTCTATGTAAAACAATTTTGGGAGTGTTAATTAATCTGGTGTGACAAGTTTGAAATGTAGCCCCTTAAAATAACATTTTAATTTGTCCACAGATCCCCAGCCCGTGTGTCACATGTAAAAACGATGGTCCGTGGCATATTTTTTAAATTCAAGTTTAGTTTATTTAATTACCACTCAAAAACCTTTACATTGTATGCGTAAAGTGTGTATATTTGTGAATGATTGTTTGTTCAATTGTCTGTCTGTTTGTATGTTTGTGTTTGAGTGTGGTGGTCTCTGTCCATGTGTATGAAGGCTAGACGTCATTGCCAATTGTCCCTTAGAGTGTGATCACCTTCTCAAAACCTGGGGGTGTTTCACAAAGATTTTAAGTTGAACTTAAATTTTAATTTGGACTTTTAAATTATCGTAGGCCATCTGTAAACTTTGAGTAACTCATTTTTAAAAGCAAAAATGCAAATAGTTGAGATTTTTAACTAGGAAAGTTACTCCAAGAACATGACATTTCATTGATGTCGTATTTCAAAATATTTTGGCTATTTGCCACAGCAAATTAACATAATTTTACTATTTATAGCCCGGTCACATATCAACGGATTGCGCAAACGTATGTCAAACGGAGAGCTACATTTTTCATCCGTTCTATGCGTTTCTTGTCCGTTCCTTGTCCGGTGATGTTCGTTGTTCTATGTTTTGTACATGAAGCAATGGAGACGACTTTCATCACCGGATAATTTAATTTCGCAAATTGTCTATTCGTTGGGCATACGTTTCCGCTATCCGTTGATATCTGACCGGGCCATATTTCGTTAATTAAGTTCAACTATTAAAGAAATCTTTGTGAAACATGCCCTGGCATACAAACACAAACTTAGTATTAGAAGCAGTCACAGAAAGAAATAATGCAGCAAATTACATAAATTTTTAATGTAAGAAAACTCAAGAGCTAGCTTGAATTATATTCAATCAATGCAATAATTGTGTGTCCCTCACACAATGAAGAGAATCTAAATACAGTACATGTACAATATACATTGCTAGGTGATTCCTTTTAAATGCTTTACATCATACATACACACATAAAACAATGCATATCTTCTCTTCTCCATATTCATATATTGATTTTTTACAGCGTATATATACTATGACAGAATATTACAATACATTTTATGTTACATATATTGACACACAAGACTTGATACATTTTTTAGATATGGAACAAATAACATACATTTAAGCTTTAATTTTTTGTACAATTGTAATTCTTTAAAAATCATCTGCATTTGCACATGTTAGCCACTCATTCTACATGTACATGTCAATTAAAGATATGTAAAAATAAGGATGTGCAGGGGAAAATACATCTTGCAACTTAAAGGGATCTAGTAACATTGCCCAAATCCTCAAAACGTACATGGAACTCTAGTGGTTCTCTCATACTCTGTATTCGTATTACCAATAGAAGCATGGGACAGGTTTTAATGTTTTTCAAATTTCTCTTTCATTAAAAAGATATTAACGATTGAAGTGTTGGATTTTCAACTACCCACCGGGTAGTCATAACCATGTACAAAGTCGATGTAATGAGTTAGTGAATATCACTTTGCATTTCCGCTCATTACTCGGCCATATAACATCCATTTAACTTGAAATTTTCCCACATTGCTCGGTGGACACCAGATCAAAACAATACACATTGTATCAACCATTCATCACTTTTTGCACATATCAACAAAGTTACTAGATCCCTTTAATATTCTTAACTGAAAATGACCAAAGTTTTTCTACTAACTTTGGAACATGTTGATACCTTTAAACATTAGAGGTATCTCGTCAATTAATTCATTTCTTCAGTTCTAAAATATAGGCACATGCAGAAATTGATTTTTTTTAAATTAATTTATTGTTGTATGAAGGAGTATTTAAAACATGGCTGACCATGATGGCAGAAAATCGCTTCAAACCACATTTAGTTACAAAGAAATTCATTAAGTTTATAAGTAATTATAATGCACCCAAGGACATCTGGCAACTAATGTCTTTAAAAATGCAGATATCACATCTACACATTGTTCAACAATTCTATAAAATATTTAAGTTTTAGTTTATTTTCAGACATACATTTTGCATTAGATGTGACATTATCGTGATCGGGCCAGCTCACATTTCCACAAAAATAAGAATAAGCATTTTGACACATGAATTTCAAAATTATTGTAATATTTGATGGGTTCTATTGAAAGGCATGAAGACATTTTTTTACACAGACATTTCATTTTTTTTTCATTTTTTTTTTCAACTGACTTCATTACAAATATAGATATATCTCTGCATTGAAATTTGCCTTACGTACATGTACCTATATGTTACATTGAATTGAATTATACAAAACGGATGTATGTTAACCCAACCACTGGTCAACTTTCATTTAATCAACCATGCTTCTGCCTCTGTTTACATTTACTGTGATACACAGATGATGTTATGCATTTGTTCCGACTAGCTCATAAACAGAAAAATAATAAACTAATTTCTAACCAGTTCTCTAGAAACAATTTGTTGTCACTAAACTGAGTACAACTCACTCGCATGATATGTTCACAGACTATTTTGCAAGTATAGACTATCCGAGTGATTATATGTATATGCATCCTACATGCACATGACAATGACACCATCGGGTCATCGTACATAGCAACACCTTGGATATGCAGGAACATTTTTAATTACCAGATGCCGTATTAAACCAGAAATCAGTCTATAAATGGGATTAAATTCGAAACATATTTCAAATACAGAATTAATTATGGGGGAAAAAATGGTTCACATACAGGATGAATTTACATTTCAAATGCAGAATTAATGTTGAAAAAAATTTCACTGTATGTATACAGGATGAATTTAAAACATATTTCAAACACATGAAGAATTGTT
The DNA here is from genome assembly GCA_037951105.1 of Echinarachnius parma. Classification (NCBI taxonomy): domain Eukaryota; kingdom Metazoa; phylum Echinodermata; class Echinoidea; order Clypeasteroida; family Echinarachniidae; genus Echinarachnius; species Echinarachnius parma. The sequence continues at coordinate 8,392 of JBAMJV010005220.1, forward strand.
GAAATGCAATTCACATGCAGGGTTAATTTTGAAACGTGTTACAAATAACATACAGGGTATAATGAAACAAATAAATTGGCGCTAGTCCAAGAGAAATACACACACATGTATCAATCATTCAAACTTGGCTTGCACAAAGGGCAGGATTTGTTTTTTCAATGGGTGCCAAATGGGACGATATTCTGAATAGACTTTGCTTTGCCATTTTATTGATTTTTTCATTCACGTCTTTTGTGCGATGCAGAGTTAAAAACGAAACACTGGTCCCTGCATTCGACTGCACGCCTGAATGGTTGCTTTATTCGAGGCATTTGTTCTGCATTTATCCTGACAACAGCTATCTACTTCAGGGTCGTGGATGGTCGGTTACTTATGGTTACGGGTTACTGTTTGACAACGGGGGGGGGGGGGGGGTGTTCAGTTGAACTTAAACGCTAGACTTAAAAGTATGGTAGGCCATCTGTCACCTGGGAAGTAAAACACATTCAAAAGCAATAATACTTAATATTTTATGCTTTTAAGAAACAGAAAATATTGATGAATTTAACATCATTTTATGTCTAGTATTCATTCGGTTTTAGGCATGTTTAAGTAGCAACAATTGGCTTTTCATAACTTTAAATCCAACCAGAATCTTCATGAAACATCCCCAGAACTACAATTCAGCCCACACTCCAGTTAACATCAAACACGCAGGAAAACTTGTGTAAACTTCTACCACATGCAATTGCGTGCAAGCCCTATGTTAACTTGCATTCGAGCTTAGCTGTAGTACAAATCACTATTTCTCTATGACAACAGTGCACAAACATGACCCTTTGTGCTAGTGAGAGAATTAGCAAAAATTGGAGAAATAACAGACATATTTTAACACTAATATTGACTTTGACGATTATTTTACGTTGACACATGTAGGAGGCCAGCCTCCACACACACATTCGGACAAACCATTTCAAAACGTCAATCTACAACAGTGGCATAGCCAGGAAATATGTGGGAGGGGGGGGGGGGGGGCTCCAACAATGAAAAGGAAAAATTCCCCAAACTACCAGCTAACAAGCTAGCAAGCAACCACAACAAAAATTGATTGCCTTCGGTGGTGGTGGTGGGTGGGGGGGGGGGGGGGGGGGGGGCTTGGGCACCGGAGCCCCCCTAAAATGTAAATTATCTGGTTTTTACTTGCCCGACTGGGCCACAAGGCAAAAAAGGTTAATTTCTAGCATTGGATTACCTAAGTTATTTAGTTCTAGACACCATTTGTTTGTTTTCTGTTAGCTTAAATCAAAATTGTCTACTTTCTGTCAAATAACTTGGAACTACGTGTATGCAATTGAACAAAGATACTGACCCATTTATAATATTTGTCTTTTGTCCTAATATTTTAAAATTGTAGTCTACAAACAATATGGATACAAAATTGAATGCGCCCTATTGTTCCCTATATAATACCATTTTGTGAATATTGTCACTGCACTAGACAATATTTCCTTTAAAATGATATAAAATATGGATGATAAAATGAAACACAACCATACAGAAAATATACAAACAAATAGTATTGTTAATTTAAATTTGAATAAATTATATTTTCTTGCTTTGAAATGTTTCATTCAATCATAAATGCAGTGTTCAAAGTAACAGTGCAAAAGCAATAAAGGAGCTACTCTGGGTAAACAAAAATGATTGTAAAATCATTATTATAATTACAATTCATAGTTTTAATTGAAAATCAGTCATATGTTAGACAAATTCAGATCTATTATACAAAGCTCCAGTGTTCTTGTATATCCAACGTCATCAGAAAATAATATAGTATGTAATCAGTGAGATTTAATATACAATGAATATATATTTTCAAATCATTTTAGAATATTATTAAAACAAACACAAACTAATTGTTAGATTAATTTCTCTTTGGCCCAATATACAAAACAAGTTCTGAAATATATATCAAAAGCAGTTTATACAAATATGAAATGATGAAGCGATTTATTCCGTTATATGACATGAAATAAAACTGTATTGGGTATTAAAAGGTGGCATGTGTTTGTATAAAATGAGGTACCGGCGCATCGTTCAGTGTCCAAGTAAACATTATATTAGCCTACATTTGCACTGCGTAAGCTAGAAAATAAATTGGAAACTTGGTATTGAACAAAATGATATATAATATCTACATGCATTAGTTCCGATACAACAATTCTATTACATAAAGAGCATCGCTCACATAGTCTTTTGACCCATGACACATGACCCATGACAAATATATGAATGACCTTTGACCTAGGTCATACTTCAACTGCCAGAGGCAACCAACCAACTAGTTGTTCATACTCTCGTAAACAAGTATGTTCCTATCTCCCTGGATCCCCTTATGTTTTATTCTTGTATTTTTGGTCGTCTTTGAATTTCGTTCCAAAATATGACTACTTGACATTTCATTCTTCGCAATGTTTCACCATAGAATGTGTGTGTATACTCACTTCACACCATCATCTCTGCCACCATATACATGTAGATGTATCAGCATAAAATTGAAATATATCTTGCATTACAATGCGGTACTGTGACCGCTTCTTCCTAACATATTTGGCTACAGTACGATCACAGTATACATTACATATGGCTGGTCATGCATGGCTGTCAAACTCATGACAACTTTGATCACAAGTTATAACCAATCTGAACAATTCTTGATAGCTCTGTTAATGGACGGCTGGAAGAGCAAATCCACGGGTAGCTAGTAAAAATCCCTCTTTATTCAACTTTACAAATTTTATCCCATCATTTAAAACAGCAATCTTGAGGTTTCTTGATCAAATAGCATTTTTGTCAAACTATCTGTATTTTCCACATACTGCCTAAAATGTTTGTTACATAAAACCACTGGTTCAAATCCTGCTATAGTCAGCTCTCATTTTGTTCATCAATTCCAATCTTTTTGTTGCTGGATCACCTGGTGTTTCAGTCAATATTGTCTTTCGCCGCCATTTACCATCACAGGTGCCTGCTACACATAAATGCCACAGACATCAAAATAGTCCTTCAGCAACACCATGCGAGTTCACACCAGTACTCCGTTTCATAAAACTGTTGCAATTGTTGTAAGTGTCCAATTATTGTAACTACCATGACAACAGCTGCAATGCTCAATGCTGATTGGTTGTTGACCTACTAGTTACAATAATTGGACACTTAGAACAATTGCAAGAGTTTATGAAATGGACCAATGTGCCATCTTCTTGGTTAGCCTCATCTGATTGTGAAACTGGTAAATCATCACCATCTCCTTTTGTGAGGTGTTAACCAACTGAAGACGAGCTGATTTAGGTATAACATAGTGTCCCCAAAGAACACAGCCCATGTATTTTCCAAACCAGTCCTAAATGGGTTAGGAGGACCGTTACCGATTCCTACAACCATCCCGATGAACTTATTTCATATTCTATATTAAAACCATCATAACTTTTCTCCTACATTCGCTCTGAAAATATACTCTGTTTCAATTAATAGATTAGATATATTTCTATGTATATAATGTAAGTACCTAGTATGAAGATTCAACGCTGGTCTACCGTTAGCTCTCAGATAGATATTTCCCTGCAGGTAAGAAAGAAAAAGAAGGAACAAAATAAACCATGGTTTATGGATAATGATGATTAGGTAGAAAATTATGTTCGGTGGTAGTTACTATTGTTTGCTTCATTCAATTCAATTTCATTTCATTTTTCATTAGAAGTTAATGGGTACAATAAACATGAAGTACAATATCACTTACCAATTTACATACAAATAAACATATGATTAAACAATATTCTATGTTATGTGATAGGGTATAAACAAGGCTTTCAGTCTTGTAATACTTTGACCCTTACATTCAAAATTGGAATATTGTTTAGCTTGACTTATTCTAACATGATAACTACATGACATCTATAAACACTTTTACAGTTACTATAAATCACATTTTTAGAAATGTTTTTTATATTTCTTATATTAGAAAGTCTGTAAAATTGATACCAGATGAAATTGTTATAATGGCTTTTCGGAACCATTCAAACGTTGTACAAATGAAGAGATATTGTAAAATAACCTGTACAGAACCTCTTTTTGATGAGTGAGAGTAGGTAAAATGTGAAGAGAAGTTTAATCTGGCGCCCAATAACATCACTCCCTTGCTGTTTTAAAAACCCAGCTACATGTAGCTTGGTTTTCCGGAACCATTTAAAATTGTTCTAATGACAAGAGATTGTGAACTAACCTGTACAGAATCTCTTCTTGACGAGTGAGAGTCGGTAAAACGTGTTGAGGAGTTCAATCTCGACGCCAGATAGCGTCGCTCCTTCGCTACTGAACTGAACGGCCAGCGTAGCGGGTTTGCTCGGACCCTCCGACAGCTCAAACCTCGCTCGCAAGGACCCCGGCTCCCCTCCTGGCGGGATCTCACCAATCTTCCATAGCACCCTCTTGCTTTCTGATGACCTGTAGTGATAAAATAAACATCTTATTGAAAAACTGAACATACCTTGAAGGCCACACCTCACCATCTTCATCGTGAGAATAGACAGTTTAGCGTGGCAGGGTTTATAGAGCGCTTTTCAGCCCATTTTAAAAACCCAAGTTGGATAGCTGTTTCTTCAAACTTAGGGGTGAGGGGCCTTGGGCTATAAACTTTGTGGGAGTTTGTGTTGACAACCATTTGACTGTAGAGGTTTTCCTGACATCCAGCCTGCTTCTGATCTTTGTGAACTTCATTGAATGGCCTCTTGTTCTGCGGTACCCTGATCTCTGGAAGAAGTTTTCCGGTTTTGTTTTGAATGGTCACTTTGTCTCAGAGGTAGAGGTTATGTCTTGGGTAGCTGTGGGTTCAAGCCAAATACCAAGATGTATTGGTTTGGGCCTTCAATGTCAACTTCCTGGGTTTGATGCCCGACTATAGGACATTTGGCCGTCAGCAAGACACAAAATATGCTGCTCTCAACCCAGGGGAGTGTTGCATAAAGATCGCAAGTCAGAAAACACGTGCACTTGAGCCAATCGGAATTGCACATTTAGGCGCATTATCTGAATTGCGATTAAACTCAACTCTTTCTGCAACACCCCCCTGGTGTAGTAAAAGGGTACTTGGCAGGAATTTATTCCTTGAAATGCTTCAGCAGCGCTTCATAAAGGCTGCTCCGCTTAAGCCACGGTTATAATGCTCAGAGCGCTTTGAGACTATATATTTAGCACTATTTAAAAATGAAATAACATGATATAAACATTATATAAACTCACCACGTAGCGGCTGGCTTTGACTGCATGACCGTGACTCCTCCGTCCACCGGTACGATAAGAGACACATTGATCAGCGACTTTGCCTTGTCCATAGCAGAGGGGTTGTAGGCATAGTCCACTCTAAGATCGGTGGTGGTGGGCTCACACTTCCAGTAGCTGCACAGCTGAAGGGGGGTAGATTTACCCTCCGGCTCAGCTTTCACCTAGGTGGAAAAACAAAAAAAAATTGATAGAGAAGTGATGTTAGTTTATTATCTCACTTTGTTTGTTTGTCATTTATTTATTTCAGGAAAAAACCTCATTCTTTATGGATTCTTATAATGGAAAAATTATGAAAAAGCTATCAACCCTGAGCGACTCAAACATGCACTGAATATTAAAGTGGACTTCCACTCGAGTTCAAGCTTCTAATGATTGAAAGACAGATATTCTAGGTCAATAAACACAATTTTTTATGAAAAAAGTATGATTGTGGGTTCTTATAGTTGGCTTTGAAATTCTAATGACACAAATTCGCGAGCGAGCTTGTTCTATCCCACAATGCACCAATTTGTGACGTGCGACCCTCACTATGCGCCTATCTATGTTTTTACACTGCAGCGAATGTGTTCTTTTGATCGGACCAATACAATGCTCGATCATGAATAGTTTAGTCCACGATGCGCCATTCAACCGTGCCTTTGAGCATTACTAGATTGTTGAACCGTTTGAAAATACTTGCCTGCCCGAAATTGTAAAACGTTTGGCTTTCATTGGAATTTGAATAGACACAAAGTCCTGTAAACGTGGTTATTGAATTTGCTGGCTCTGCATGACCGGCTATTATGAATGACACATGCAGTGATCACAATGCAGTGGCACCGGATTCAAGCCTACTCAAGAAATTGAGCAAAGTGAGGGTGCTACATAATGGTCTCATGATTGTGTGCAATAAATTTAATTATTTCCTCAGAGTTAATGACATTAGAAAAATCTCTTAGAAATCAACCAAAGAGAGTCAAATCCTGAAAATATTCAAGCACATCCCTAGATTTATTTCCAATATACTGTATTTTGTTTAAACTCGTCCGGAATTCTCCTTTAACTACTGAATCAACATCTATGGAGGTCAAAAATGTTATTATTTATAAATCATCTCAGCAAAAGAATTCATTACTTCAAATTAATACAAAATAGTAAAAAATGAATTATGGATTAAGAATCAATTTCCATTGCATTCACCTGGTATTTTAGGATGTCAACGTTGAAGTATGAGGCGTTGGCGTTCTTCTCCACTTGGTGTTTGAGTAACGTGATCAGGTTGGACATGTTGAAAATGTACGCCGTGCTCTCATTGGTTGTCTGCAACGTGTCACTATGGAAACAAGGTAAACATATGTATCATATCATTACAAAGATTTACGACTATTGCATGGTTCTAAATCAACTTTATTTATCTGATTGGGCCTATCGAGTGAGTAAATTAAAAAACATTTTGTTGGCCTATAAAAGAATTTTTTTTTATTCCACAGAGAAAACATTAAAATATTGATAACACAAATGGAATCTTGATACAGCTTTATATACAAGCAATAAAGTGCAGAAGCAGTGACGTCACATTCTTTTGTTATAGCATAGTAATGGTTCTATACAACTTGTCCTTTGATTCAAACTTTTAGTAGTGGGTTGGAGCTGGACAATTGCCTTCTTAGCAACCACTTGGTCAGAATATTATGACTTGCCTGACATTGTTTAGAACCGTTACCCGTGGCGATGAGTAACTGTCACGTCACACTTAGACACTCTCTTTGACAGGTGAATGAGTCTTGTACTCTCCCTGTGATAAGTTGTTTGTTTTGAAGAACCTGTTCTTGTCGACCTGTTCTAGTCTAGTCGACTGGTGTTCTTCACCCGGAAATGCAAGTATGGCGGGCAGGGGATTGCGACGTCAAGGCATGAATGATGCCTGCATGGTTTTGCCCAGATTTCCACAAGCAATTTGACAAACTGTGTTAAAAATGGCTAGTACTTACACTGTGATAAGTTGTTTGTTGGGTAGGACATGTTCTAACTGACTGGTGTTCTTTATTCGGAAGGCAAGGATGGCGGGCTGGGGATTGCGACGTCAAGGCATGAATGATGCCTGCATGGTTTTTCCCAGCTTCCACAAGCAATTTGACAAGTGTTAAAAGTGGCTAGTACTTACACTGTGATAAGTTGTTTGTTGGGTAGGACCTGTTCTAACCGACTGGTGTTCTTCACCCTGAAGGCAAGTATGGCGGGCTGGGGGTTGGACGTCAGGGCCTGAATGATGCCTGCATGGTTTTGCCCAGATTTCCACAAGCAATTTGACAAACTGTGTTAAAAATGGCTAGTACTTACACTGTGATAAGTTGTTTGTTGGGTAGGACATGTTCTAACTGACTGGTGTTCTTTATTCGGAAGGCAAGGATGGCAGGCTGGGGGTTGGACGTCAGGACCTGGATGATGCCCGCTGGGAAGGAGACCATCAGATCTCCCGTGATCTTCACCATGCACCTAGTAGGATGGGAACAAAATAAAAGGTACTTGGGTAAGTTTTAAGTCCTTTCCTTGCCAATTTTGCACATAGGGCGGCGCCTATCTCCGATTCTGTAGTGCTCGGATGCACCTCTACAGTAAGTAAGTAGTGAAAGCTCCAGAAGGGTGCTAGTCCTCTGGTAACTCAGTGTGTTTATCTTTCCATTTCTCCATTTGATTAAAGCTGAGCGCCTGGCTAGAAGGCAGAAGGTACCATTTTTAAAATGTCTTTGGTATGACCCAGTCAGGGTTCGAACCCGGGACCTCCTGTGCATGAGGCGGACACTCTCGCCGCTAAGCCACCATGCCAGGTACTTGGCAAGTTGGTAACATTTAATCGGACATGGTGGCTTAGTGGTTACCTAGAGTGTCCACCTCATGCCTGCCGGGAAGGATACCATCAGATTTCCCGTGATCTTCACCATGCATCTGGAAGGAGGGGAACAATATATAAGGTACTTGGTGTCTTTCAATAATCAGGGATGCCAGTCAGGATTCGTCTGTGGGTCTGAAATTAATCGAACATCATCTACTTTGTACGCAAAATGGGCCTGAACTATGGCCTGAAAATGAAGTGCCAGGGCCTGAAAATAAAGTGCCAGGACCTGAAAATGAAGTGCCAGGGCCTGAAATCATGCTTTTGCCTGAAAAATGGTATCCCTGAATAATACGGTAATACAGGAGTCTTCTATCCGGCACATGTCTGTCACGATTAGACCATTCTGGCACTATTATTGCCAAAGGTCAATAGCCAGCAGGTACAGTTCGACCATGGAACCCATATATACTCCTGGGTAGAGAGAATCCAATTACTGCAGTACAGATTAAATGTCTTGCTGAGGGACATAAATGCTGGGGCATCAATTGGTTTTGAACCTCGGGGTTCCGTGATTGGAAGTCAAGCACCTAGCCTATCGTGCCACAACAGCTCTATTATTATTAAAGCATGTCTTTAAGGCTTCAATATGTGCGGCATTATGAGATTTTAAGTATAAATTGTAGCTTTGTTTTCATGTGTAAAAATATCAGTTGGATGAGCAATTGATATATCAATGTTAATTGTCTATGATTACAAAATGGTCTGTAAAACTTCTTTGTAAAAAATGGCTTAATTTTATCATAAAAATTGATGCTAAAAAAAATATATTTCTTCATTAATTTTGTCCTACTACATGTGAGGGGCAGTGAGGGGGCAAAGAATAGCATACAAGAGATACAAATCTGCTTCACTTACTTTGACTGGTCGTTTCCTTTGAAGTATGCGTTGACCGACTCAGAGAATGCTGCCGCGAGGGGTATGGTGTCGTTGTGCCCCAGGGTGAGGGGGCTGGGCCCCCTGGACCCCCCTACCACGGTGGTGGCATTGAAGGGGGAGGGGCCGGAGAGGGAGGAGTTGCTGTCTTGGCGGGGGAGCCCGTCCGGCGAGGTGCTGCCAGTCTGGGTTGGCGACTGTTGACAGGAAAGAGAAGGGTAGGTGGTTTATAAGAAAATAATTTTGTTTCCCTTCTTGAGTTGTTACGAAGTAATGATTGTAATACAAATACAACCATTTCTGAAGGCAAAGAAATACAGTTCACTTATATATTTCATGACAAAAACCAGGTCAAAGTTTGGAAATAAACATAATCTTGTTCTTGTCATATCATGTAATAGTATAAGTGAAATGAGCAAAGAAAATTCATCCCAGGATCGCCATGTTATTATACAAATTATGGTACATGTAATATCCACATTCTTCTTTAAAGGGAAGTAGCAAATTGTCCAATAAATTGCCACAACCGTTCTGTGCTGTGCCTCTGATATTTACAATTGAAGTGTTTGGATTTTTAACTATCTACTGGATAGTCATAACCAAGTCAGTGCAATGAGTTAGTGAATATCACTTTGCATTTTTTCTCATTACTTGGCCATATAACATTCATTTAACGTGAAATTTTCACATATTGCTCAGTGGAAATATCTCTTTTTGCGCACGTCAACAAGGTTATCAGATCCCTTTAAATGTGCTACTTCTACTATGCTTCTCATTTGTTTCCGAAAATTATGTTTCAAATGTGCTATTCTCATCATACCTGCATTCTGTCGGGGCCTATTGAGGCCAGTGGCTGCTGCAAAGGTGCTGCCTATACTGTGATTTTGTTTTGTACATATCTGAGAGTTGTACTAACTCCACGAGTAAATACTATGAATCTTGATTGTAACATGAGCTTAATATATGTTTTTTTTTGTCATACCTGCATTCTGCCGGTGCCTCTTGAGGGCGGTCTAGCAGGTAAAGCAGGAATGGACGCCGTGGCTGCTGCAAACGTGCTGCCTATACTGTGCCTCTGTTTGGCCGGTAGGGCGGGGGGCAACGAATCACCCAGTGTTGTGGGACTGTGTAGCAGATCTATTGAATAAAAAAGATAAAATGGAACTTGATTAATACATCATGAAATTACAAAATATGCTTGAATTTAAGAAACTTGAACAATATGATTGAGAAAGATACAATGTAGCTCAACACAAGAGGAAGTAAAACAAATATTTTAAAATAGAATAAGGATGACACTTATAGCAGATACAACAGAAAATCACAATATAAGCTTTAAACAGCTACATACAATTCAGCCAAAAATGACATAAAAGTTACTGATAAGACCAAAATAGAGATGAAAAAGTGAGGAATAAAGTAAGAGAATGGATGAGTGTGATCAGGACCCATTGTTTATAAAAAAACACACTAGTCTAGCTTCATTCAACCTCGGTCTACGTTAAAGGGATCTAGTAACTTGTTGTAATCATGTTGACATGTGCAAAAAGTGATGAATGGTTGATGCAATGTATATTGTTGTTATCTCATATGTCCACAGGGTATTGTGTGAAAATTTCAAGTCAAATGGACATTGCATGGCCAAGTAATGAGCGAAAATGCAAAGTGATATTCACTAACTCACTGCACTCACTTTGTACACGGTTTCAAAACTCCAGGGGAGTTTTTCTTATCTGAATACTTCAATCGTACATATCTTTGTAACAAAAGGGAAATTTGAAAAACCGAAACTGGTCGAAAGGTTTTAATTTTAATACGAATACAACAAGGTATGAGGGAACCGCTAGAATTAAAATTTTATTTTGAGGATTTGGACAATGTTACTAAGTCCCTTTAAGCAACATAAATCATTATGTTTATCTGGGTCAGCATATATTACTTATTAATAACGTAAACCCTAGTTTGCAACTAAAATTATATTATGTCGTTGCATACTTTAAAATAGACTTAATAGAAAGGAACTATAAAGCTAGCATGGTTTTATGAATGAATATGGAACTAGAATAGACATTCCACTTGGCCAATATTCAAATATTTGCAAGTTTTGACTTTGCATCATAGACAACAATGAATGTTCAAATCTATATTGGTTTGAATACATCTATATGTGCTCTCACATGAATTCATGGAACATGATCTACACTGGCTAAAAATGAGTTCAAAGATAAATACAAGTGAACATTGAATACAGTTATATATAATGAATTCCATGAAGAAGATACTGCTGAAAATCTATAATTCTAGCAGGATCTTTATCAGGACGTACATGTACATGTATATCCCGCCATGATTAAGAGCTAGGCTCCATACCACTCTCAATGAATACTTCCTGTAACAATGTTTGCAAATTTACGACATATGATATGATTTTAATTATAATTAGAGTAGCAGTTTTTACAAAGAGTATGAAGAAGGCTTTAATTGCGTATTATACTGGAAAATACAAACTTTTTTTACAAATATGCGCAACATTTTGCATTCAGTCAAATTGAATTTATATTCCAGAGCAAAATATAAACGTTCTGCAAGTTTTATAGCATAAAATGTTTATAAACATGACATTTGGTGGTCCATTTGAATTTCTACCACTACAGTTATATGTATCTTCAGCGTAGGCTATTTTTACAATGATCATGAACAGAAGAAAATAATGTAATCATCAGCTAATGGCATTTGAAAAAAACACACAAAGGATGTTTACATTACTGTACAATGAAATCTTCAATGTGATTGAATTTTCTGTATATACTTTTGTTATCATTAGCAGAGAACTGAATCTTTAAGACCATGTTTTTTTTTCTCTAAAATGTTCATCTGACCACTAAACAGAATATTGGAGAAAAAAACAAACAGATCAAAGATGTTTTTAATAATATTTAATAATAATCTTCCATTTTTATATTATAGCGTTTTATTACACGTAAGTCTCAAAGCTCTCAAGAGCATTATTACCTTGGCTTTAGCCGAGCAGCCTCATTCAAGCGCTCAAGCTTTTCAAGGGTTTATTATTCGAGGAATAACCTGAAAATATTCATAACTGCATTTCCACTTTGCTTCATGTATTTACCTAACACCCAGTTCACATCTAAGAAAGATCACAGAGACATTTTAATCAGAAGATTTGAAATACCAAGCAGTGGTGGTATTCTGTCAGGATCTTAAAATTGAAGAAGGAAAAAATATCTTAAAGTTGAAGATTGGTATGATTGGTTGATCTTGAAAACTACAAAAATTCAAGTGGTCCAATTTTTAATTTTGTTTAATGGGAATCCTAAAAATAAAAAAAAATTAAAAAAATTAAAAAAATTAAAACGAAAATCTAACTCCAAAATAATGGAAATGCTATTTTGTTTTGCCCAAACACTGTCTGCATCACACAAAAGTCATGTGACATCACTGCAGGCGGAAGTTTGTGAGAAATACTAAGCCCTACTATTATTATTAGAAATACTCATGCCAATAATATTAACAATTATAATTATAGATATTATAACTATGATATTATACAGTGCTTATTCGTGATTATATGCATACATAATTTAAAAAAAAGAAGAAAAACAAGACATAGATACATTAATAAAATAGAGCTGTATACATACATACTGCAGTCATCCAGTTTTCATTTTACATAAAATAGGATAGATTAGATAGAGAGCCACTCCATTTATTGACACTAAATCACAGCCTTATACAAATAAGAAGGAAGAGAAATCTGTTATTCACAACAAATTATGGTTCACCAGGGAAAAATGTCAAAAAATAACTTTTTATTGATGGCCTATTATAGGCATCAATGTTTACCAAAGAAGAAAACTAAATTTAAACTTATTATTGATGGTTAATAAAGGCAACATAAAGTCTATTTGTGGCAATGGACCTACTAAGGATGTTTTAAAAGAGCCCACTATTGTTATGTACCAGATGAACCATGGGAATTGTATTATCTAATTTTAGTATATGACATGAAATCATACCATTATAGAATATGAAAGAAGAACAACTTGTTATTGACAAAACAATTTTTCCCCCAGAATTAATGTGTTATTGAGGGCTAATAAAGGCAACATTGTTTACCTAAAGAAATACCAAATTAACTTTGCATTGATGGCTAATAAAGGCAACATAAAGTCTATTTGTGGCAACGGACCTACTAAGGATGCTTTAAAGCTTTTAAATCCTGTCTTTAGGTGCCAGATGGGGCGTGAGAATTGTATCATCTAGCAACAAACAGGATATAAATCTTACAGACATTGCTTCTTGTAAGCTTTTGTGAAGCCAAGCAAGTTGCCATTAAAAATATCAAGATTGTTTTTGTTCTTCAAAATTCTCTTTATATCCAGATTAGTTTGTTTCGAGTTGCTACAAATATAAAGTATTGTTTTTTTCAAGCAGCTGATAATATCTTTAGCATTTTTGTTTCAAGCAGCTAATACAATATAATGGTTCGTTCAAAAATTGCTAATATCATCTAGATTTATTTGTTTTCAAGTTGCTGATATCATCTTTCATTTTTTGCCTCAAGTTACTAATAATATACATAATTTTTTGTTTCAAGTTGCTAACAATATATAAGATTGTTTATCTCAACAAACGCTTGCAGTGGTAGTTATTTCCTTCCAATAAGATAACTAAACTCTAAAGGGTTTGGGAGTTATTTGTATTCAAGAATACCCGTTGGGTAATGGATATATGTGTTTTCAAGGAAATTTAAAACAATATTTGAAATCTTGTTGTGATAATTTGTGAAAGGATCGGCCTCGACGAGCAGGCTTCGCTACTGCTGGTCCTTTTTACCAACAATAATATTACATCAATTGTAATTATCCTGTGAAATTCTATGGCTGCTGATTTGAAGATTTTTGTTGTTGATGTTGCTGCTTTTGTTGTTTGGGTGAAAATAAACTGATCTGTATTTCAATTTTCATCGCGTACAAGCAAATATGTGTATAGTGACTATCTATTAAGAAAGAAAAAAGAGAAATGGCCACTGTAGACAGGTGACCTCTTTAGATAGTTCCATTACATTGTTTTATTTGCAGAGGATCTCTTTTTGGTGGCTTCTATAGGCAGGTCGGCCACTATATAAAGAACTCATATGTATATTTGTAAGTTTGAACAACCAAACTTGCATGATGAGTTCATGACATTATAGATTCTTACCAAACATAAAGATAAGGTACAAGTATTATAATATATTCTCATACATAATGTTAATGCTGACAAGACAACAGTAGCATTAGAAATGCATTTCAGTATGCAAAATGGGCAAATATGCTTGTAAAGTTAGATTTTAAATTGCGCTTAAAACAAACAAAATAGTAGCAATAAGTCTGCAATTATTAATATCGCAACAGTTTTAAATTGATACAATTCAAGAAAAACATAAGAATAACACCAAACACAGCAAGAATAAAGAAGCAAGATCTTTTTTTTTTAAAGACTTTTTTAAATATCTAGAAAATATGTGTTATATATTAGGATTTTTCAAGATCTTTATTATTATTATTTGTATCAAAAACATTATTTACATCTAAATTGATCAATTATCATTAACATTTGCAGGGAATACTTGATTACTGTCTATCTCCAGAAATATTACAACCAAAAATAACTCATTCAAATCACTGATAAATGACAAAATTGCTCCAACGTGCAGTTAAAATTGTTAAAATAAATATTTAAAAACTTCTGGCATGATTATAGATGGTCCTCCATTAACGGAAAGAAAATCCCAGAAAATCCATGTAAAAAATGTAGTTATTATCATTATCGTGAATATGATATCTGAATTAACATGAGACAGTAGACGCCATCTATGAAAGAAAGTGACAAAATTGCTCCAACATGCATACCAGTGATAAATGCGAGTATAAACATAGTTCCAATACAACACTTAATAAATGTAGATGGACAGTACATGAAGATAAATGCAGAAAACTACATTGTAAAATATATATGTGTGTCAAAAGTGAGTAAAAGCTATGTATACACATCATCAAAATGCTTGATGCTTACTTGCAGTATGAGATCGCGGGCGTGGAATGAAATCGCGTGACTGTCTGAGAATGCCTTACACACAGAAAAACATGAGTGAATAGGTATAAGTACATATTATGGACATGTTCTTTTCTTCTTATTAAATACACCAAAACTTTGAGCTTTGAGGCATCAAAATGGACATAATGGCAATTTCTATTTCATTAACTCAGCAACGAATTACAGAATATTTCACAAATTTCTGTTTGGTGTCACTGAGTCACCAACATGTCTCAAAGGACAGATAATTTCCCTAACTCTGCAACAAAATTACAGGCTTTTACTAAATTATATTCTTTATTTGGTGCTGTCAAAATCTGGCCATGAACGTTATCAGGAAAGTCTTCATTTAGCTTGCCTGACCTAGGCCGCATTTCATAAAACTTTTCCAATTTATGTCCAATCATTCTAACTACTATGTGAACAATAAATGTACATTTATAATAATTGGAAACGTTTGATCAAATGGGCAAAAAAAAATTGTTTTGAATCTTGCAACTGATACATGTATTGAGAGTATGATGATTATACTTCTTCCTCCCAACAATGCATTACATCCAGATGTAGGAGCCAACCGGACACAGAGTTGTGCAGATGTTGTTCGCATGGATAGAGAAATTATATGTAAGTGAACTGCTTTTCTGATGTCAAATCAAATCAATTTTGTATGATTTACTATAATTACAAGTATAAAAACATGATGCACATACAGTATAACCATTAATACCTGAAACTTACCTTTGATGAACATGACATGTCATTCTGAAGAATTTTGCATTTTTCAAATTATCTAAAAAATTAACTGCTCAGTATGTAGACAAACATGCCCATACAAACACGTATATAGTAGTGTATACAAAAGCACACCCACACATACACTGATGCAACAACACTGACAACCTTCAAGAAAGTCATCACTTTTTAATGAAGATTGAACAAAATTTCAACACAAACATTCATATAATTGTTGTTAAAAAAGAGAAATATAAAAATAAGAACAAGAATTTCAAAGACAACTTGGAATTTACTCACAATATTATGAATGTTAGTTGACCGTGTGAAACATGCAAAAACCCAATATGAATACAATTTTAGATGCATGTAGCATGTGCATTCATGAATTAGTGACAGTGTTTATTAGTGCATCGTATCATGAGCATGAAAGTTAGTGAAGAGAAGGAAATGAAATCACAATAATTAGTCAACATACAAAAATAATATATCATATTTATCATTTAGACGCACTGACTCGTTTAATACCAACAAGTGTGCTGATAAGTGACTAGAATGATTCATGCATGCTTTATAGAAAGCACAAATACCAATCACAGAAAATTAGAAAAGATGAATAAAAATACTTTTATAATTTTTCTGCATAAATAACTCTACCCCAAAAGGAAGCTAAACAGTTTTCAGCATTTCTCTTTTTTTGTCTCTTTCCTTTTTTTTAAACCACAGGTTATCCTTCATTCATTTTTATCAATCAATCATTTTAATAATCAGTGATTAAAATACATGGGCACTCGCGCCATTTATCCCCTGAAATGCAAATTAAAAAAAGTCTGGGCCCCCCAGCAAGTAAATTTAAGCAAATTACAGAGTGACATTTTAAGCCACCAAGCAAACTTAAAAAGAAGCAGTAAAAAAAATATGTTGGGGGGTTCAGGGGGATTTAGCCCTCACAATCAAATAACAAATAAAGAGCCCCCGAAAATCATTAAATCCCCTATAATTTGTCAGGGAGGTCCTCTGTTTTTTTGTTCTTTCTCATTTTTCCTTCGCTTTATTTGTTGTTCTTACATGCAGACTGGGGTCTCGGTGAAGCCTCGTTGCCACCGGTCAAAGACGACGACGACGCTGGGGTCTGTGGGCTGGAGAACGGGTCCCTGCCAAAACTGCGACTTAGCAGATCTGGGCTGAAGGCGCCTGATGGACCAAGGGGGTGGGGGAGGATCATGCATGAATGAGGGGAGAGGGTTAGATTGGTTAGGGGGGGGGGGCGTGAGTGAGGTGAGTGGTTAGGGGACAGCGGTTCGAGATGGTCAAATTGTTCAGGAGTTGAAAGAGAGGTATTAAAGTGGTTTAATAGGAGGGGACAAGTTAAAAAAAACAACGCATGCACAAGTTAGTTATCATTCAAAGATGGAGTGTTAGTGTAGTATACCATCATGTTATATATACCGTATAAAGAGCTCGACACTAGCACTTGCCTGATTGCCCGGGGCAAGTAAAAGATGATGTCGGGCAAGTATAATTTCATAAATGGGCTTGTTTGGTTGCCCATCGGGCAACTGACATTTCTGCTCAACTACAAGAGTGGAATGTTATTCCTCACGTGTAAATCTCACCTAGAAGTACGCGGCCGATTAAATTGTCTGTTTAGGCAGGTAAAATTTACTTGCCTGAGCGAACGGGCCATTAGAGAAAAAAAGTGAGTGAGGAAGTTTGCTGTATATCTGTTGTGTTCAACAGGGGCGTATCGAATGTCAGTTAAATTTGTAATATACCTGTATCAAATTTAGTTCACATACGTTTTGTTTTTTTTGTAATACTTTAGTTAAGTCTTATAAATGTATAATGTGCCAACAGTGTCATACTGTAATGCATTGTGTAGGTGCTAATGAATGAACAATTTTGGTGGCAAGGCTTGCAACTTAACAGTATGACAATTAAAATGTATATTTAGTGCTATCTGTACATATAAAATAAATAAATAATTGCAGATTATGATACAAAATAGATACATAGAGTGTGGATAGATCATGGACAGTTTATCAAAGTGCTCTGAAACCTTTACATTGACACAAATTGTCTTTTTCATATTTAATATGGAATGTGAATGGACCATTGCCTATAAAAAGTACTTGAATGCTAGTGTTCTGTATAATATTACACAAATTGTTTAATATTAGAGGGAAAGAAAATTAGATGACAGTTAAAATGAATCATTTCAGCACTAGCATTCAACAATCAAACAATCAGTAAATTCAAACATCACACAATCATGTCACAATCAGTATGCTAAAAAGGTAATAATGTGCCTACTGTGCAAACACACATACGTAATTAATTACAAAAGTCATGTCATGTAAAATATTGCTAGGGAAATCAATATTCGTATCCCAAAATGAAATTTACTATACATCTGATCAATTCTAAATGAGTTCCATTAATGTCACTTCAAAACATATTGAATGATATTGTAATGAAACATATGTACATTTGTAACTGACTACTGACTATTAACAGACACACACATATACATGTATACAGTAAAACAAAAACGTATAGCAATCCATTCTCACGGACACAACACATTTGGCAGCAAATTAATACTCACACAGTATGCTTGCAATTATCATTCAACAATACTCAGCCAGTTATTCCTTCTAATACTACTATTCCCCCAATCCACAGTACACAGCAACGTTCACAGAGTCGTAAATTGCATTTGCAACGTGCGTTAGCTCCAAGACGCTCTCTACGAGTACCATCTCCACGCCTCAAACACGCATCACTCAATGCTTTAACGAGCCGAAAGCTCACATGCGTGTCGTAAAGTCTAACACTCACGAGCAATGATGAGGAAAGGGAGAGAGATGGGGAGAGAAAGAGAGAGGGGGGAGAAAAATACTGCTTCGTTTGATTGTAGTATGCGGTAACGTCTTGCTCTGCGCATCTGTTTTTCCGTCCATCAATATTCATTTCCACTTTCTTCCTCTCTCTCTCTCTTCTGTCACCATCTCTTTTCCCTCTCTATCTCTATCTGTTATCTATTTCATTGCATAATTTGATCTTTCTTCCGTCTCCCACTATCATATTACTGTTCTCTACCAGTGTTTTTCTGTCCATCACCATTCAATTCCCCCCTCTCCCCCACTCTCTCTCCCCTTTTCTGTCTCCCTATCTCTTTCTCTATCTCTATATCTCTCTCCGTCTCCTACTTACATATTAACACCATCCTCCGGTCTTGCTTCATTTCATAGTGCATCATTTCATTGGAGACACAACATCACAAGCTGTGCATCCTGTTTTACTCTCTGATCTACTGCATCTTGGTCTCATCTCTTCATATTTTTGTTTTCTCTCTTGTCATGTGATTGCATCACTGACTCTTCCACTTTCTCTCATCCTTTCCCTTCTTCCTTATTCACTCTCTCTCTCTTTCCCTATTCCTTTATCCCACTGGTGAGACAGCAACAAATAGATGTACAATGTATGCTGTACATATCCCCTTTTATTATCTCTGTATCTCTTTTGTGCATTAGCAGTACTGCAAAAATTGCAATATGCATCTTTGATTTCTTCCCTCATCTTCCTCTTGTCCTTCTATCTTCTGTCTATATCTTCCACTCATCAATATCACTTTCTCAATTAGGTTCTCCCTCTCCCCCCCCCCCCCCCCCCCCCTCCTCTCAGTTTACCTTCTCTTCTCTTCACCACTCTTCTCTCAAGAACTCTAATCCCCATGGCAACCTTTCCCCCATCTCCCTCTGTGATCTATATCCATGTCTCCATTTGCTTCTTCACTTCCCTTCTGCTACCACCACCGCCACCAATCATTTTATTTCTCTCTCCTCGTCACTCTTCTTTTAAGAATACTCTATCTCTCCCTTGGGATGATATTTCCTTCCTCGAGATTACAGATGTGAATGATAATCTTCTCTTCATTCTTGCTCTTCTTTATAACTCTTTCCATCTTTTACTCTCTGATAACACACTCTTCTTTATAGCTCTTTCCATCTTGTACTCTCCGATAGACACTCTTCTTTATAGCTCTTTCCATCTTTTACTCTCCGATTAGACGCTCTTCTTTATAGCTCTTTCCATCTTTTACTCTCTGATAGACACTCTTCTTTATAGCTCTTTCCATCTTTTAGTCTCCAATAGACACTCTTCTTTATAGCTCTTTTCCTCTCTCCCCCTCTATCCCATGAGATGACCTTTATTTCTGAGATATATCAGATGCCAAGCACGAATCTTAATAATACCATTCCAGGCAGGCTTTAAATTCTGCGGTGTCCTATTTCTCAAAATAATCGAGGGACCTGGACAACTGGGGACAAAACCAGAGATGGTGATATAGAGATGAGAAGAGACAGGATGATATATACTGTATGGGGGATAGAGAGACTTTGAATTTATATTGGGGGAGGGGGTGGAGAAATAGCTGGAGAGAGGGGAATAGAGGTACATGTGGGGGAAAACATGGCAATAGTAGGCATCAAGTAATCTAAACTAGACATCTACTGAAAATAAAGAAAGAAAGAGAAAGAAAGTAAGAGAAAGAGAAAAAGAAAGGGAGAAAAGAAAGAAAGAAAAAATGAAAAGAGAAACAGAATAAGACAGAACGAAATGTAGTAAGGGGTGGACATACAGAGAAAAACAATCCATAAAGACAGAAAGAGAGACAGAGAAACCCTTCACACATTAACAAACATTTTAAAAAAAAAAAAAGCTTTCCATAAAAAGCAATGTGTATTGTCATCACTCATCACCACAATGGCTGAGAACCCAATTATAATGCTCACTCATTTCTACATACTGTACTTTTTTCCCTTCGCCTTTTCTTCATCACTAATTAAGCGATTGCATACTAACTAATGCAATGCCCATTCAGCTACTGTAAATTATGCGTCACAATGGCTACCCAGAACACTTTGTCTTTCTTGTTAACAGAATGCATGCAGATCAGTTAGAGAAGCTTAGGCATTGATCACAAGTGCGAATGTGAAGTGGCACCGGAAGGGGCCGTCAAGATTAATTAAAACCAAAATGAATAATGAACGCTGTCTTAGCAGCATTTATGACAGTTCTAAGGGAAATTGAATGGGCGTGTATGTATTGTTCATGCTGGACCAGATTATCATGCATTTTAATTGAATGCACAATGAGTAGAAGTCTGGTTAATCATTTACCCCAGCAAGTCAAGCTAAGAGTTTTCATGAAAAATAGCCTACTTCATTTGATTTTCATTATAAAAAATGTCCAATCTATCCCATGTAATCTATATCATTAAAATTAAAATCTGTTTTTAACAAGAATTTTTTTTTAAATAACAAGATTTCGGCAAGAATTTCTGTTCATACGTCTTCTACCAATAACCAAATTCTAGTAAGCAAGATTTTTGGCAAGAATTGCTATTCATATCACAGTTTCTTCCTCCAGAGCACACCATACCATTTCATTCTAATTATCTCCATTATTTGTCATAAATTCACCATTATTACTCCCTTGATAATCAGAGAGAGGGGAGAATCTATGCATAATTAGCTCGTTAAGACCCATTTGTCAATATGCCCAGTTTCATTAAGGCAAGGCTTCACGTCAAAAACATTTTCTGAAATAAAAATCAAATTCATGCATGATAACAAAATCTGCATATTGACAAGAAAGACACATTCCTACATTTTCTGTTGCTTTTTTCCTCAATCATGATATGCTTCACCCTTTCTTGAAAAATGACCATTTGATTTTGCTTTCACATACATTTTCCTTAAGATCCTTGCCTTTAGCGTTTATAGGAATAGTTCTAAATGAGTTTAACAAGCAAGTTTTACCTCTTCCTAAATGTGCAGGTTTTTAAATCTTTCTTTCTTTCTCCTTCCCCCCCCCCCCCCCCAGATTTGATACAATTCCTAGGAAAGAAAGAATAAGCGACAGAGAGTGGAATCTATGCACAGTGCTCGAAATTAGCATAGGCCCGCTGGCCCGGGGCCACTAAAAATTAGCTTCGGGCCACCAAATTTCATTGATCCTAAATTCTACTGGCCCGATCCGGCAAGCAAATGTAACAGAATTTGTTATGTTTATCCTTGTTTTGGGCCAGCAGATATAGGTTTCGGGCCAGTAGAAGTTGACAAATCTTGTTTTTACTTGCCCGACTGGGCCACAAAGCAAAAATTTTAATTTCTAGCATTGTATGCATAATCAACTCATGAAGCTCTTGTCACATATCACCGGATAGTGTTAACGGACGGCCGACGGAGAGCCAAATAATCAATACCTTCGTATGCGTTTCTTTCCCCGTTTCTTGTTCGGTTAATGCGTTCCTTGTCAGGCAAAGTACGCTCTTCTATCAAGCGGAATGTTTTGTGCACGAAGCTATGGAGGCAACTTTCAAGGGATAATTTAATATCGCAAATTTTCTATCCGTCGGGCACCTGTTTACACTATCCGTGACATGTGACAATGCCATAAGAACCCTCTTTAGTCAGCACAGCTATAGCAAGCTTTACTCAGCTAAAGATAAGGCAAGAAAGTTGTTGAATATATTGATGTCTTCCCAAATGATAAAATGTCCAGGGAAGAAAAAGATAGTGATATGGAATATGGTAGAATCTATGCACAGTCAACTCGGAACTCTTTTTTCCCCCAAACACACGGCTTCAAAGAGTTTGACTTGGCAACAGAGAATGGTTGAATCCATGCACTGTATTTCATCTGGATATATTGAAGAGAAGGGCATAAGGTTCTGCAACACTGTTTTTTTCTCAGATTTGATCAAAGTCCCAGGTCAATTTGATGCCTGTGGCACTAGAGCAACAACAACAACAACAAAAGATGCTCATTCTCTTACAATGTTCCTTAATTTGAATTATCTTTTCTTCTTTTTCTTTCTAATATGATAAGAGCTTGATTTAGCATGAGGTGAGAGCAAAAAATAGTTAAACCCATACACTGTATTTCATTTGCATGTACTGAATAGAATTATATAAACCCCTCACCAAAAATTATGCAATTCAAGTTTAAGCATTGATATCTATTTTGTTTTGAAATGATCTAGGTACTTGAATTTGATATAATTGACAAGCCTGTTTATTCCCCTTTACATCGATGCCTCATTTGTAATGATTGTCAGGGAATGTGCAGTACGTGACCTGATTATGGAGCCGTGTCAAAAGCGACACGTCGAATATAATTCCCAGGGACGGATGAAGAGAGTGATATGGAAGGTGTAATTTATGTACAATCAATTCAAAACGATTTTGTTTTCCTTGTCCAAGCAAACGGCTTCGCAGAATTTGACTTGGCATAAGATTATACCAGAAAAATAAGTCTAATCCATGCATAATATTCATGATCTGGATAATATTGACAAGTAGGGCATGAAGTTTCTGCGACATTGTTGTTTTCTCAGATTTGATAGAATTCCCAGGGACGAAAGAGAGAGAGAGAGAGAGAGAGATATGGAGGGTGGAATCTATGTATGAAGAATTATCTAAGAGCTCTTTTTTAAATTTAGGAGGAGGGGGGGGGGGGGGGGGGGGGGGGTCCAAACATACGGCTTCAAAGCGTTTGACTTACATGTAGTATATTGATGCGTCCAGAAAACGAAAACATACATGTAGTCAAATTTGTGCATAATATTCATCTGGATATATATCGAAGAGACATGCATAGAATTTCTGCGACATTGTTGTTTTCTAAGATTGGATCAAATCCCCAGGTCTATTTAATGCCCTAGGCACTAAGCATACCCCAAAACAGAAAGAAAAAAAACATGCTCATTCTCTTTTCACATATCTCCATTTTTTATATCTTTCCTTCTTTGTTTTTCTAATAAATCAAATTTTTCTTGAGCCATAAACAGGATCAGCAATTTAGGGAGAGAATGTATGAATAATATTCAAGATTATCAATAATATACAACTAACGAATGGGCTTCTTGTGATAGTCAAATCTATTACCGAGGTGGGCTCAAAATGATTATTACCCGAAGCGTAGCTGAGGGTAATAGTCATTTTGAGCCCACCGAGGTAATAGATTGCCTATCACAATCAAGCACATTCGTTAGTTGTTTTATATCACTCATCAATATCAGTGATTGTGTTCAGCTTATAGCAAAATAAGTGATAATCTCTGAATATTTCATAAATCGCTTGTAAATTTTGATATAAAAATCAATCGACATTAAAGAAGCCAGTATGAGCCTCCAGAACCACGGCGCATCTAATACGCTTAAAGTCATTGTTATTTTGCGCACACAATCATAAAGACGCAAAACTGAGTGCGCACCAACGCGCTGGCAGTTGCGCACATACGCGATGAATGCGTGCTAGCGCTCCCACTGAAGTGCTTATTGGCTGTCTTGGCGTTCTTCTTCCCAGGGTGTTAGTTTTTACCAGCAATGTCAATCACGTGACTAGAACGTGTGCGCCATAGAGTACTGCACAAATTTGATCGCGTGTGCATTTTGCTTAAACACATGATCTATGGGACGAACGCGTAACGAACTTTTAGTGTTAATTTTTTGCTAACAGCCCGGTCACATGTTTGCGCGGGGATTGCGCGTGTTGTCCAAAACTATCATTTGTCAAATACAATGGTAAAACGATCTTATGAGGGATATAATACAAATTATCAAGGCAGTCATCAACAAATTCTGATTCACCTCAAAACAGATCATAAAGGAGTCAAGTTTATGTACAATTATCATTCAGACATCACATACATGTACATAAAAAAAAGACATTGATACTCTTTCTGTGATATTTTTTACACAGATATGATCAAACTCCCTTGAAAAAAACAGAGAGAGCATGTACATGTATGATTTGCTAATTATAAATCATAATAACAAGGCACCAAGATCCACTATTTCCTACATCCCTACAACACTGATCTGTAATTATACTGGAATCCATGCATAATAATCATTAGGATATATTGACAACAAGAAAATTGCTTTTGACAATTTGTTTCTGTATACAATATATGATATTACGATTGAATTCCAAAAATCTTTTTTTTAATCACAACTCAGCCAGCTTCACTAAATGCAACCGTCCATACAACACTGAGCTGACAATTATCAGAATCCATGCATAATAATCATTAGGATATATTGACAGCAAAGGAATTACTTTTGACGATTTTGTTTTTCTCAGATATGATCAAATTCCCAGGTCAATTCAATGCTTGAGGCAAGAGCGTACAAAAATCGTAGCAAACTTGCTCTTTCTCTTAAAGGGATCTAGTAACTTTGTTGACATGTGCAAAAAGTGATGAACGGTTGATAAAATGTGTATTTTTGTGATTTGATATGCCCACAACGTAATGTGTGGAAATTTCACGTTAAATAGATGCAACATGGCCAAATAAAGGGCGAAAATGCAAAGTGATATTCACAGACTCATTGCACTGACTTTGTACACAGTTATAACTTTCCAGTGGATAGTCAAAAGTATGAACACTTCAAACGTAAATATCTTTTTTACGAAAGGGAAATTCCCAAATCTGAGTAAGTTCTGAGTAAGTTTTGTGGATTTGGACAATGTTACTAGATCCCTTTAAAACATTTGTTTCTTTCTAGACTACCAGGTTTCAGTATATCCCATTTGTTTCTCTCTCCTTCTTTCTCATTTTCCATCCTTCTCCTTCCAATGGCTCTACTTTAGTGGTGGCGCTATTGCCAATGGCCACTGGAAATGTTGTCAGGACATTTACAAAATAGTTGCAATTACAAATAAATGTTATACATGCTATTTAAGTAACATCACCAAAGCATCTCAGATATGATCAAATTCACAGCATTAGCGTACAAAAATAAAAAAACAAATAAACACACTCTTTAAACAAATGTTTGTTTCTAGATTCCCATGTCTCTGCCTGTCCAGTAGTTTTTCTCTCCTCTCTCCCCGACTCTCTCATCATCTCTCACCATTTCTCATTTTCCATGCTATTTTCTATGGTGGCGCTATTGCCAATGGCCACTAGCAATGTCGTTGGGAAATATCTAACTGGTTGCAATTACAAATAAATGTTATGCTAATGAGTATTAAAACATCACCACAAAAACATACAGTCATTCACAGAGACAAACATTTACCATTATACACAAAATTATGTTGCTCATATAATTGTATCTTCAATGAGAGATAACTTTTAATATTTGGTTGATTTGTTTCAATGTTGCTTTAAATTATTCATAACAAACTAGTAATCAATTTCTATGAAAACTAAATGTTGAAATGTGGCATTTTGTTCAACCATCATAATTTAACAAATTTATTTGTGGCTGCCACTATAAAGTGCCATATGTTATGGTTTACAGGTTTATTATCATTTCAATTACAGACGTAACACAAGTAGAAATAAATCTTTAAAAAAACACATCAACACTAAGAGGTGGTACAAGACTTGTTGATGCCATTTACTGCCAGGTGTTGCGGTTTTGCCGGTGTATATTCATTTTTAAGTGAAAACAAAAATATTTCAAATAATTTGAAAATAGAATGAAATAAAAAAAATATTATGGGAGATTTGTTGCAGCCACTTACTGCCAGGTGTTGTGGTGTTGCTGGTGTAAAATAACTTTGGAAAAAAAAGCCTCACACATTAAAGATTTTTCTTTTTCAAAGACATGAGAATAGATTGCAATACAAAATATGGTAGGAGATTTGTTGCGGCCACTTACTATCGGGTGTTGTGGTGTTGCTGTTGTGGTTGCGTGCTGGTGACATTGGACCCGAGGGCATGCTGAAGCTATTGAAGTCCAGATCCAGGTCTAAGAGGTTGCCCGCCGAGTTGGACTGGTTGCTATGGAGCGAACAGACAAACACATAAAATTGTACATTTCAAACAGTTCAATTAATTTGCAAGCAGTGTATAACACTGGTTAAAAAGTTAATTCATTAGCACTGTAAAAATCTGAAGGGGGAGCAAGCTGTTGCTAAAAAGAAGCCATCACACATCCAAATGATAGTTTGGACAGCTTAGGCCAAATTACGTTTAAATCAAATCGTACACATTTCAACCATTTTGAAATTATTTGTTGTAACTGTAAAAAAAACAACACAATGTCTCAGAAATATGAGCAAAGAATGAAATTTAACATTGATAAGAGTGACGATGATACAAATGAAGATGATGATGAAGATGATGATGAAGATGATGATGATGATGATGATGATGATGGTGATGATGGCAAAAATAAAAATGATGATGACAATGGTGATCCTCATCATGAAAAGAATGATGGTATCATTGATGATTATAGTCAAGTGAAATGGAGAATTCAACAATGACTACTGGTATAAAGTTGTAAGATTGAAATTCGACCTCTGAAACTACATGAAACATACATTTACAAACATTTAACGCATTAGAAAAATGATTAATGCTACCCAAATTTCAGATGTACATACATGTATACAAAATGAATAGAGACCAATACAAAGACAATTACATTTACAATATTGACCATAAAAAACATAAATAAAACATACTATAAGACAAAAAATAACAAAGACTGCCAGTTTAACCTTTATGTAATGCTATAAAGTATACATTTCCTGTTAGCTCGTTAGTGAAAAATAACTCAAAAAGGAATTCTTAAATGACAGGCACGAATATATATTGGCATATTGCACAAATTTCAATCTCAGTATTGAACAATTGTTTGGTTTAGAGTTGCGGACAAAAGAGATAATTTTGATGGCTTTAAACAAATTAATAACTTCACAGGATATTACATAAACAAGCTAAATACATTGTCAGTCAATTTATCAAATTTTGAACCATAATAAAATATACAGAAATAAGGACAAAATGATTTATTGGAGAGAAAGTAGCATGTCACAAAATCAGATCATCGTGACTTTATCTTATCAAAACACAATTTTGAAGAAAAATCCAAATTAAAAGTCGATACTGCAAATCATGATAACTAGAAAATGCAAACAAAATGAAATAACAAGTCAATAAAATCATTACTGATGATCCAGGCTACTGTTGCCGAACACATCTGAATATCAGCGAAAAAAATTAATATTTTTATTTCTGGGGCTCCTTTTCGGGGGCTACTTTTCCTACTTTCGGGGGCTACTTTTATTATCTCGGGGGCTACAAATTTCCGGGCTCTTTTTCGAATTTCAGGGGCTACTATTAAGCTCTAATGCTGTAAGTGATCATCTTATAAGCATTTGATCACGATCCAAACAGAAATTTTTTTTAAAAATCCCCAAAATCCAAAAAATAAATAAATAAATAAATACATTTTTAAATTTTTTTCGGGGGCTACTTTTTTTTCGGGGGCTCTTTTGGGCATTTGTGTATTTTTTTCGCTGCAGAATATGATAAACTAGTTTTCAAATAATTACTACTTTAAATGTAAAAAAACAACACATACAAAATTGCAGCAACTTCTTAAAATGATAACTTATGATCAGATTTCGAAATATTTTCTCATTTCAAAATAAATGTACAAGCAACTCATTTCGCCATTTGGAGTTGCTGCCCTGTTTTTCTACAATAAACTTTCATACACAACTTTAATAACGGAATCTATTCTGGTAAATATTACATGATCATATATAAAAAGACAAACATAATTCTATATTTTTGTTATTAATCTAATGATAAATGTTACATTTAAAATAATGAAATTGAAAAAGAGCAAAGAAAATAGGGTTTCTCCAGGATTTGAATTTCTTTTCCTCTTATTCATTTATATTATAAATTTCTAGTCAGTTTCCCCATATGTTTGAAATAATATACAAAATAAATTAACAGATTCTAGCCAGAAGCATCCCAAACTATACACATTTAATTACATATTTTAGAAGAAACTTTTATGATATATTTTTGTCATGTTCCTTTTTTTGGAAAGCTCTTACAGTATCAACCTAAAATATAAAGCAAATGTGATAATTCCAACACCACAAAATGAATTATAGTTTGTTCAAATTTCACTATGAAATGCACATATCATGCATGTACATGTACATACATGTATTTCAAAAAGTTGACAAAAGCTTTAACCCTAAAAAGACTAGGCTATTTTGAACCTTTAAAAAACTGGGGGGGCTAAAAGGGCCCCCCCCTAAGATCTCGGCAACCGAAACTCTGATCGACTCCAAATTTGGCATCGCGATAGATGTCCATAAGGTCTACAATATTGCGTAGTTTAAAAAAATAATAATAATTAGAATATGCTAATTAGAGCTAATTAATTATGCAAAAATTGTATTTTTTGTATTTTTTTTTGTTTTCTCGGCAATCGAAACTCCGATCGACTCCAAATTTAGCATGGTGATAGATGTCCATGAGCTCTACAATATTGCACAGTTATTTTTTTTTGTTTTAATTATAATATGCTAAATAGAGCTAATTAATTATGCGAAAATTGTATTTTTTTTGTATTTTTTGCATTTTTCTTTATATTTGGTGATTCTTATCAAACAAAATTGTGTTCCTAGTGCAGTATACATGCTAAGATTATATAAATTGACCCAATCTCTGATAAAACAACAGGATAATCATGAAAATTGATTTTGTTTTACCGTTTTCTATGTTTTTATCCTTTTCTTTGTTTTTCTTTGTATTATTCTCTATATATTGTATTATTTTATGCAAATGAGAATACAATAAGTATTTTCACCATGCCAAAGTGGAATACTAACATTACTTGTGAAAAGATGGGTGTAAAACTGCAACATAAAAGGTGCATGTAAAAACTGTGTGTGTTATATACATGGAAGAATTAGAAAAAATTCGAATTTTCTGTGACATGCGATCGCAAAATGTTACGTAACACATGGATCGTTGACCTGGTGTGCGCAAATTTGGTATCAAAAGTTGCGCTAGACTCTAAGGAAAAAAGTCCTGAAATGGCACCATAAAATATTTAAGCGTCGCGAGGTAATCACGAAAAACAGGGAGGGGGGGGCTAAATCAGCCCCCCCCCCCCCAGTCTTTTTAGGGTTAAAACACCTTTCAACAAAATCAAAACTCAATTGTTTTAATAATGAATATACCTTTTTTTTCCTTTTTTTAATAAATATAGTTAAAATATATATAGCATATGCTACCAACTCAATAATGGCTAAAAAATAAACCACAATGAGAAATTAATACAAAAATAAAACTAGCATATGTTAGTCAAAATATCAAAATGCTAAAATGATGTAAATATATACAAATTGAATCGTACATCATATGCAATCTCATTCCATATCATATACAAAATCTTCCTTAAAAAGCCTACTAAATATCAAATTGGTACTAATGTGCTAAATACATACTGTATAAATATATATCATATTTGCTTAAATCTTTATATTTCAGATGCTTTTCACTCCATAGCAGCTGAAAATAAACTGGAAAAAAACATACTAAATATCAACATGCCATTATAAAAAAAAAGTATATATTTATTATCCTAAACTGAATTATATATTTTATATACATCTGCACTCCATAACAGCTAAAAAGTAAACCGCAATATTGAGGCAAATCAATGCAAATAGCAAATACACAAGTATTTCACCAGCTGCAGCACACTACTGTAAATATTTGTCAGGCAAGACTTCCATTTAAACAAAAGTGGCGTCTATATATGTCAAATACTCCACCTGAATCGAAGCCAGGAATTGCGATAGACTCGCGAATAGTGGGTTGGAGACATGCCCACGCTGAAGGGGTGATAGAATAGAATGAATGGGCGAAAGTAGATTGAATAGAAGTTTTTAAAAAGGACTGTTTTAATTCAGAATAGTGAAAGGCCTGATAAATATGTTCTGCATTCAATGAATGAATGATAGGGTAAATGAAATGAAGAAATGTGGGTTAGCAGTATAGAAAATAGAAGTTAGATGTGTGGATTTTTTTCACCAAGATTCAGATTAACACTTTGAGTGCCAGGGATTTGAATGCTCTATGGCATTTGTGTGTATTGTAACTTGCAAAAATGCGAGCTTGGCACTAGAACGGTTTCTAACAAACATGTGATGAATAAAAATGTGCAAAGAAAATAGGCTTGTGATGAGTTTAGAATGGAGGACTATTCATGGGGAATTATTGGGGTAGAAAGGGGGGATTTATAAACAAATAGTTTATAGATAAATAGACAATATTTGTATTTTCAACAAGTGGATAACAGTAAAGAAATTAGAACGGGGGAAAGGGTACATGTGAAAGATCAAAGTAAGAATTAAGATTGTTTGTTTTAATTAAGGAAGGAATTTAACAAAGATATTTTATATGAATAATAAATGGGGAAAAAATTGAAATAAAGTATGAACATACATGTACAATTAAAATAGTATATATATGAAGGTAGATTTCAAGGTTTAAAAACTTGGGATAATACAATTGCCAGGAAACCACAAGACAGGAAACCTCTTTTTATAATATATATAGCTGTTAAAAAAAAAAAAATCCAATCACACATATATGAATGCAACATTTTAAAAACGCATTTCTCCAGACAAATAATGTGCACATCTCATTTTTATAAGATCCTTTATATTTGCAAAGAATACATTCAAAAGTTCCCAAAAGGCTACCTTGGAAAACAGAACTTGAACAAAAAAAAACATCCTAGAAGTAGAAGAAAATAACAATATCATGGTTTGGCAGACAGACAACAAAGGTAATGAATAAAGAAAATATTAATTATCTTTACAACAATAGAATCCTTCTGGAATCCAACAGATAACATAAACATACAATTGTTGGTGGGGGCAAATCCTTGTGGATTCTAGACACACCTGCTCTAGAGGCCACTTGTATATAAAGGCCAGCTGTATATAAAGACCACCTGTATATAAAGACCACCTGTATGTAAAGACCACCTGTCCATAAATACCACAAAATCTAAACTCCCTGGAAAGTTATGTGCATGTTACTGATCCTGCCTTTAAAGAAAGATCACCTGTTTTTAATATACAAAGACAATTATTCACTGTCTCCCTTTTGTAGCGGTCTCGATAGTAAGACTGTACATGCACTTAAAAAACACAAACATAACTGACAGGACACAGTGTAATAGATGTGTCAACTTTCTTTCAAGCAATATTTAAAATAATTCATAGCACCAATGCACCTAAATGTATCATGCCAACAATCTTGTGAGGGTGAACAGAACAAGGATTGAAATGTGTAGTTGGAGGAATTGTGCTGTGCAAAACAGGCAGGTAATTGAAGGGGTAGTTCAGTTTTGGTATAGAGGGCGCTGCACAAAATAAATTTTTTGTGAGATAATGAGTGTAAAATCTGAAAGAGCATACAATTTTAATGGCAGAATCAATTTTATTTGATCAAAATTGGTTCAGAAACAGCTGAAATATCAATAAATATATCCGATCGGAATAAATCTGGGGTCCAGATTTATTCGACGATTAAACAATTTTTTTTGTAATGCTCAGACTTTTTCAAAAATGTTCAAAAGAGGTTTTTAAATAATTGTTGATGATCTCTCTATTTAATCATTATTTCAACAAAACATCACATGCATAATTTTGTATGGAAAATGGTTGAAACCAATGTTTTTTTAGAGAGTGCCCTCTTGTATTTTACTGGCTCTTTTTACTTAGTCGTTTGTAATGGTCTATACCTTTTGAGCATGGTGGAGTTATAACTATTAGTTTGTATTGCTATTGTGCAGGTTTTGATTACTAAAGCTCAGCCTTACCAAAACTGTACTACCCCTTTAACAGGATCATGCATTCACAAAAAATGTCCCATCAGAAACTTTGAAATTAACCGCAATTCAAGACTGGTCAAGAATATAGTATACCCAGACTCAAAATCTATGAAGAGAGCATGCTATAATTATACTCATACAAGGGACAGCGAAAGAGGCAGTGAAGAGGGATTTTCCAAACAAAAATTTGACATTTAGTTAAAAGAATGACTGACCAATGGTCAAATTAAACTTTTTGTTGAATAGTAGAACCCTTGATGATATGTGTCCTTCGTTTATATTCAGGAGAATTTATTCTAAAAAGTCGGTTTGCCTCTGAAGAAGATTCTGCTAGGATTGAAAATG
The DNA here is from genome assembly GCA_037951105.1 of Echinarachnius parma. Classification (NCBI taxonomy): domain Eukaryota; kingdom Metazoa; phylum Echinodermata; class Echinoidea; order Clypeasteroida; family Echinarachniidae; genus Echinarachnius; species Echinarachnius parma. The sequence continues at coordinate 41,328 of JBAMJV010005220.1, forward strand.
TAGGCCCTCTTTTGACTCTCATCCTAAAAAGAAACTCATAGCCTTAACAATACATGTAAGAAACGGTAATCAAACACAGGAGGGGGTGGGTTGAGTTTCCACTAGACTACACATAACATTTATAAAAACCACACCTTTTCGGTAACCACTGGTTGTTACTTTTCAAGCAGTGGTACTTTTTACAATACTTGGGTGGTTAAATATGGACCTGGTGGGACTGGAATAGGTATAAAGTATTATGTGCCTTAATATGGCTGCCACTTAGCCTTGCTCCCAAGGGAGAATGTAAGTGCACATAAATTACTCAAATATGATAATTACTTATATTGGACTCGTAATTCAAAATTTTAAACTCTTTATTTAAAATCAAACCGACCTAAACATGCAAATGTGGGATGCAAGTAGGTCTCAGATGCAAGAATTTCTAGGATGCAATGAGGGGGTGGGTGATAGGGGTCAAAGTGGATGGATGCAAGGTGAAGGGTAAGGGTGGAGGGAGAGGGGGGAGGGAGGGGCAAACACAGGAGCGGGGGGGGGGGGGGGGGGGTGGATGAGTTGGGTTGGGTTACCACTAGACTACATCTAACATTCATAGAAACCACACCTTTTCGGTAACCACGGGTTGTTACTATTCAAGCGGTTGTACTTTTTACAATACAGGTTGTAGGTTGGTGATCTGAACGGACAGAGATGGAGAAGATATTATTGAAGTCAGGACACAAATGGGATGAGAAAGAGACTAAGAGAAAGTTAAATATTATGAGGGGTGAAGAAGTATAAACACATGGAGAAGAGTTGCACAAGATAAGACTATTTTTTTATTATTAAACCTGGTAGATACAATCATTTGTAAGTTACAATTAACTGTAAGGCAGATCATGTGTTCTAAATACGCAAATCTGATCGGTTGAAATGCGCACACTTTCTGACTTACAATTAATTATAACTTACCACCGATTGTATCTCTTTCTGCAACGGGGCCCTGGCTGAAACCTCACTAGCTTCACCCATTAAATACTGGTCCCGAAAATACTCGGGCTTGGATCTCTGAAGAATGCATGTTATAGCAAAATCAATCAGTCCTACATGGGTTAATAACAGTTTCATGTCAAGTCTATTTTGAATGAACGAGCTTGGAAGCTAACATGCAGTCTTCTATCTTGATCGACCTTTGTTACCAACATAAGTTAGAAATCATAGCTGGCAACTGAAAAGACATATTGCATATTTATCATACACAAAATAGACTTAGCAGGAAACTTTGGTAGCAGGCTTTCATGAAAATGGGTCCAATTCCATACACTGTTTATAGGAGCATGTTGGAGCAGATATATCAAGTAAATTAGAAATAGCCAGTTATTAAATTTAAAGTCAAATTTGAATAGCATTCCACATAATGTTTTGTCTTCAGTGTATTTGCCTAACTTTCATAGGGCTTTAACCCCTTTGGTCTTGAAATGGAGTATCACAACCAGACATACAGACAGACAACACAAACATACAGACATACCAAAACACATACCCCAATCATACAAACAATAGACAAACGTGGGAACATGACACACACACAAACACATCAACTAACACTTCTATAAACAAGCTAGTATACTAATTTTTGTGCAGCTTTATTGTGTTATCAATTGAAGAAAATGGCATTCAATAGAAAGAAATGCGTCCTGTGATACTATAAAGCGATGCTAGTGATGTAGTTATTTTGCTTAGAAGTGGTGAGCAAATGTGCTTGCACTGCAAAAGCATTGTAATCAGCCCATCAACCCATTCCCATTCTTTCATTCTGTAGAAATACATGCATCAAGTATAACCAGAAACATCAAGGCCCTGTTTCATAAAACTTGTCCAATTGTTGTAAGTATCCAAGTATTGTTACTATGGCAACAGCCAATCAGCATCAAGCATTTTAGCTGTTGCCATGGTAGTTAAAATAATTGGACACTTACAATTGGAAAAGTTTTATGAAATGGGGCTCTGGTCAGTTGAAAATTTAACCACAATTCTAATCAGATGGTTAAATTGATTTGTTCTTTACAGATAAAGTGTACTAATTTGTTCTAGTAAGAGAAGGAGAGAGATAAAGGCAGAAACATACAAAGTTAGACTGAAAGTTACAAAGATTGAAGATATGAACAGATTAGGCAATTTTTGTATGAAAGATATCTAAAACTAGATAGATAATTACAAACATCTTATGCAAAGTAAATATTACATACTGTAAGTTGGGATTCTGCCCTACATTTGTGTTAGCATGGATATTAACACTTTTCTCCGGATTTTCTAATCTATTTTAATGTATTATTTCACCAACACCCGTAATGAAATTTAGGCTGAATGAAATTAGAAGAAGAAAAAAAACTTGACTCGCAAGTTATATCATTTGATGGCATATGTTGAATGCATCTTGATTTCTTCTTACCTGCTTCTGTTTAATGCTGTTCTCCTAGCATGTATATCACCATCTGTTTAAGAGGAACAGTCAGATGAATAATAAAGTTCATGTTAAAGGGATCTAGTAACATTGTCCAAATCCTCAAAATCATATTGGAATACGACACTGGATAGTCATAACCATGTACAAAGTCAGTGCAATGAGTTATTGAATATCACTTGGCATTTTTCGCTCATTGCTCGGCCATAGAACGTCCATTTGACATGAAATTTTCAAACACTACTTGGTGGACATATAAGATCACAATATACATTGCATCAACCATTCACTTTTTGCACATGTCAAGAGTTACTCGATACCTTTAAAGCAAACATTTTAATCAGTGCCAATTCAAAATACAACAATTCTGTCAACAATTACTGTCTTATGTAAGCTCAGTTATTTTGAGAGTCATATATAGAGCCTAGCTTTCAATCCTAGCAGGATCTTCGTCAGGGCAAAAATGACAGTTACTAAATGGAGACTATGGACTATACTATAATGACACATGCACACATATTATTATTCAGTTATTATTGTATGAATACTTGTAAGTCAATTATAGTTTGTCTATTATTGCACTTATTTAATAGGTAAGGGTACTAATTTTATATCACCTGGTCAGGTTTTTAAATTTCTTTTTTAAAGATATTTCAACTGTTTAATGTCATATTTTGCACACTAAATGTATGTGTCTAGGCATGCAATAATATAAAAATGGAATATGATAAATGACTTATTATTAGAAAAACAGGGAACATGAAATGCTTTACGATACTTACTTGATCGATCTTTCCTCTTCTGGGGAGAATGACAAGAGAGAAAGAGAAAATAAAATAAAATTACATCATTAACAAATATCAGCAACATACAAAATCAAAGGAAACAATCATAACAGTTTCAAAACTGGCATTTAACCAAAACAACTATCAAATCTATTGACTGTCATTATCTACTGCTTGGATAAACAATGAATTAAAACAAATCTTTTGACACAAGACAAGCATAGAACCTAACAACCTTCAGTAATGGACCCAAATGCTTTTTGCAAACTTTGTCCTATTGCATTTGTCTAGGGTGAGGGTTAAGGTTAGAAATTAAGTGTTTATATGCAAAAAACAGATCCAGAAATTGTTACCAATTGGAGATATTTGCGATTTAACCCACTGAAAAACAATTGTGACATTTTAAAATCCTATCTTCAAAACTACTTCTTGATACAAAATCAGTGAAATATCATTTTTAAAAATAATATTTTGTATTTTATGATGGAAGCCTTGCATCCAAAAAATGAAGAAAAATGGTTTTGTCTTTTTCTCCATAGGGACTCTTCAAACTACCTGCGCCGGTGATAAAGTGATACCGCCCAGTGACGCCTTGATCTGGTCTACGGTGGCGGTCGTCTGCGGGAGGTTCTCTCGCGGCTTGATCTCGACGCGTATCCTCCGCGTCCTGTCCTCACACTCCGAGTCTGAATCTGACTTATCCGAGTCCGAGAGTGACCGTCTCTCAACATCAAGTGGAGATGGGGAAAAAAAAGTGGCAGTCAAGGAAATAGACATTTTCTATCTTAGCTCGAATGCATATATCAGGGCTCCACACTTAGCTTTTTTGTCAGTGGCCCGGTCATGAGTAAACTAAAAATATCACTCATTCCTGATCAAACCTGCGATTATAGACAAAGCATGAAATGGAAGAAAACTAGATTTTTTGAATTTTCGGGTTGAAAATGTCGGGTTGAAAATCTGCTTGCCCGATCAGGCCACCAAAATATGACTTTTTATACATTTTTGCTGGCCCGACGTGCAATTTCACTGGTCCCAGACAAGTGCAAATGTCGAGCCCTGTCCTGTATATCTACATGTAATGTATTATTTTTTCAGTATTTCAAGACCAAGAGGCTAATCGAGTATGAAATAGGCGCTTGCCTTTATCAAATGCAAAGATTAGTATAATGGGCATCCCACATGTTTGGAAACACAGATTATGGGTAACATTTAAAAAAAGATAGTAAGACATTCAGTGATACCCCTATGAACTATCAAACCTATTTCCTTTTTGTTACTGCTATATAAAGGTCCTCAATGAATGAGTGGTTGGGTCAAAAGAAAGTGTAAGTTTTTACAAAAGTCTCATCATCTCCCACAGGATAGCGTTAGGGCTAGCATTGGCTACATGGTGTAATTTCTAGCATTGGCTACATGGTGTAATATCTAGCACTGGCTGTACAATATTTTGTTGGAAAGGATATCTCTGTTGTCCTCTGGTTTGATACTAAAGCCTTCTGCGTCGACTTGGGGTGCGCTCTGGATAGAAGGGAAACAGAATGAAAGGAAAGAAAAAAAGATGGAAAAGATCATGAATTAATCAAAGTGTTGGTGTTTTTTCATTAGAAGATTCAACAATTGTACATAATTGGTAACTTGAAAATGTTCTCAATACTATTTCATTTCAATTTAGAGTAAAAATGTCTACAAATTATTTCTTTCGTGATAGCAGGGAACGATAAATAGATTTCTGCATTATTTTCCTCCTTTTCTTTTTATAAATGATAAATCATTTAAAACAAATCAACATAGAGTCTAAGTAACATCAAATGTTTGCAATATATATATATATATCAATAAACTATGCATTTTACAAAATAAGCTTGGATATAACATGAAAAAAGCAGCATACAAGTAAATATTCATTATTAAGCCAGATTCAAGTTGTCATTTATTAAAGCTTTTAAAAAAAATATATATATATGATAACACAAGCATCCTGTTTCATAGGGAAACATAACAAAAACAACATTCTTTATATGAAAAAGTGTTGTTATTTTCAATTATGTTCTAGATTACTTTGATATAGTATGGTATCAACTGGCACCATACCAGAAGAAGGAAATGCAAGGAAATACACTGATTGTCTGATTATCTATTACACACACCAAACAAAAGTAATAAAATGCATTTCATCACTTACACTTGGTAACTAAAAAAAGAAAAGTCAACACTTTCAGTTTGGATTAAAAGCAACTCCTTTTGGGATATAAAGAGCTCACTTAGCTATTTACTATATATGAGTTATATCAAGTTTGAATAAATCAGTCAGGAATTAACATTTCTATTGTTATTAACCATCCATTTTCATCATAAATGAAATACAATTTTCACATTTACAAACTGTTCAAAATAGCAAAAACGAAGGATAGGAAGGAATATGCATTACATACAAGTCAATCATAGATAAATATTAAAGAAATATAAATCATGACAAATAGAGGTGAACATAGATTGTGAAAGAACATTTATCAGATGATAATACAATTCACAAAGCTGTACATATGCAAATAAATCAAGAAGGAAAAGTATGTGCAATGCATTCACAAACAAAGATCACCAATATAACTATTTGAGATACAAACACATACAAAATAGCGATATTAGTATAAATACACATGACTTTACAAAAAATAAATAAATCACTTAGTGTATAAAATATGAATTGATACATGTGCAAGTGTGTTGGGTGGGTGTGATGTTAACGTTTCATCTTTTCAACATGGTTTTGAATTCACCTGCTCAATAAACTACTCACATATAACAAGCAAACAGAACAACTGTAGTTCAGAGTACAAATAAGCAACAGAAAAGTCTATGTATGGGACTGGGGCAGGCATAGCATCCAACAGGTTGTATGGATAAATGACCATGCTAAGCAAGCAAGTTTTCCATATTACCAACAAAACAAAAATTCATACAATTTGTGCAAGAAAACGGAAAATCACACAACCCATATTCATGAATCCTTCCTAGCTTTGTCTTACATGTAAATGTAATTGAAAGACAGAGCTAAGTTTTCAACAAGATGTATTTTTAGTTGCTAACTAGGGTTAACTCTGGTGGTAGCCAAAAACTAACCCTGGTTGATAACTAAGGCAACTTCTCATTTGCTTAATAACTAGCCCTTTTATTAAAAAGTTCTGTAACTTAAACAATAAAATATATGAAAATCTGCACACAAAAAATGTCTATCTGGTCAGTTTCCTCAATGATTGAACAAACACAACGAGATAAAGAGGCAAATCATGTTTAAAACAACAAAAAAAGCCTTCTTCAAGTACATGTACATGTATGCATACTTTAATCATATTTAAAAGCTAAGTTTGAATGTTTGTGTATAATACTGTACATGACAGTTTCAGAATAAACTAATTTTAAAAAGAACATCGACTTTGCCTTCACAGATAGAATACAGAAAAACTTTCAACTCTACGTACCAAAATATGTACACTTTCAAACCATGCAAATCTCCTACATTTATTGACATTCCAAACCATTCACAGACTAGCATTTGAACCCTCTATAGTACCAAGGCATTACAACTTGAGTAATGAATAATCAGAATGATATATAACAGACTGCTTCTAATTGTCAAAACCGGTTTGATATTCAGGTTTTAGCTTTCAGTGTGATTATCAAAATGTTATCCGTTTGTATTAAGCCGACCTAAGAATTCATTAGAAACGATTATGACTATAAATGGATCGTTACAAAATGGTAAACCATTTGACTATGTACAGCATTAGTACTACCGTAAAACTCTGTGTATAAGTCGCACTCGTGTATAAGGCGCACCCCCAACTTTCAACAAAAAAAAAAGAGACACCCTATAGTGCTGTTGGAATACTTACATCGCTGGTCTAGGGCATATCAAGGGCTTAAAGGGAGAGATCCACTTTTGCAAGCCAAAATTCAAAAGTTGCGAGGTTATTGTCTTATATGAAAGGAAATGTCATTTAATAGCATGCCTGAAAAAATTAGGGCTTGAAATCTCTTTTTCGTGGAGTTATAGACCTAAAACTGAATAAACTGAGGGACGTCGGTTAATTATGTACATACGTATTTTTGGCCGGTGAGTAAGTTCGTACATAGATTTCACGGAGTGCCAGATCGGTATGCATGACCCCTACGTGACCCCCGCTAGCTACGTGAGCCGCGCATTAAGTACTAATGTGTGAGCGTTTACCAAGCAAAATACCCAAACTTCGCTTAAACTGACTACATGTAATTATATATTCTTTCTTTTTGAGATCTTTTTCCGTGACATACGTTAACAAATGTCGGCTTCACAATACCTTTACGAGAATTAGTACTATATTGTTGTAATATTATGCTAAATCAGTTGAACTCCTTTATTGACCGATATATAGTTTAAATGGAGGGACGCATTCGTTTTTCATTCGTAGAATCCAAATTAGAGGGCTGTTCGCTCTGATTTTTTTTTTGCGTGTTACATTGATCCCCATCCGTCAACTGAAAGCTGTTCAGACGTTTTGTAAAAGTGGATCTGTCCCTTTAATGTCAATTGTAGCTTTCATCATCATATACATTTTTTTCACATACAAAATAGTGGTTAGTACAAAAATTGCACACATTGAGCAATAACACTGGTGCTCATAAATATTCATATTCATATTCATGAATATTCATAAGCACTTATACTCATTAAATATAGTGCAATTTTCTAACTTAACTAACTTTAACTATTTAACTATTTTCAATTGTGAGCAAAATTTATAACCACTGGTTAGATAATTGCATATATAATGAGTACTGCTGCTCACGAATGTATGAATGTTCATTAGCAGCAGTAATTTGCTCAATAAACTGTAACCAACTGTAACCAACTTTTTTTTTGTGAGAAAAAGGCGCACCCCCGACTTTGAAATTTTTTCCGACGGAAAAAAGTGCGCCTTAATATACACAGAGTTTTACGGTATACTCAGTGGCTTAATCACATAAACCTGGTACTTTGAGGGTTTAACAATTACTGATTCGATGCAACATGCACAGGGATGCAATAGACAAGTTCACTTAAACATATTCAAAGCTATGAGCATTCCTTGCCCGACATACCAACCGCAAAGGTATGCAAAGTGGATTTCAAGTAGTACATGTATTGAATACCAAACAAAATGAATATGTTTAAAGTTAACTTGTCAATCTAATACATGCATACAACCAAGGAGTCACTAAACGCACGATGCAATCTTCTATGAACTCCTCCAATCTAGACCTACGTGTAGGACATGCAGTGACTGCATGGACGAAAAGCGGGTGACTTCGCTGGCCTTCTTTTGGTGGAGAACTTTCTGCAGAGCGGCCTGCCGTGGATGGACGGACGAAACGGATAGATGGATGGACGGATAGATGGAGTGATGGATAGAATGAGGAGAGCGTTAAATATATGGATGGAAGACGGGAGGAAGGAGACTAAAAGGTGCTACAAATTATCCCCAAGGATTGGCACGTTTGAACTGATACACTTTCAAAGAAGTTTGAAGCGGAACAAAGAAACTCTTACCTTGCCAAATAGCTAATTATTTTGGAATATTCTTTGGTTTATTGTGCAAATGTTTGCCTGCTCTTCCGCCTCTCCTTAAAACAAAACATTACTGACCCAATGCAAACTTTCAGATGCGATCAGGACAATCAGGCAAGGGCCCCGTTGCAGAAAGAGATACAATCGATTGTAAGTTACAATTAATTGTAAGTCAGATCATGTGTTCTAAATGCGCAAATCTGAATGGCTGATACGCGCACATTTTCTAAATTGTGACTTACTATCGATAGTATAAGCACTTATGTGGCACATTGAGCTACAAGTGAGATGACTACGGTTGCAAAGTCATTTAAGAGAGGAGTATAGGGGGGGGGGGGGGGGTAATGACTAATAATCTGCCAAGGGGCCTATCGCAAATTTTTGTTTTAAAGAGGTGCGATTAAAGATAACTTTTATCAAGTGTGAAACTTTGCTTTTTTGGAATGCAAAACCATGGCATAAAAGTCATGTTTGATTTAAAGCTCAATTTGCGTTTCGCAAGTAGCTGTGTTTGTTTCACGGTCAAGCCTAAAGTTGTGTTGAATTAAAATTTGCAATCAAAAGCAACTTTAATGGACAGTTACGTTTTATCACAAAGTTGCTAATGATCACAATCCACATATTTATGCAAAAGACTCACAGGGAAAGTGAGTACTGCATTTATCATGATTCCTTAATTAATAATAATGCTTTGATTTATAGCGTCTAATATTATTGTTAATCATCTATAGGTGCTTTACATTATTATGCTTTGCCCATTTTCCATACACAAGTTCACAATTTGTATGCAATGGCCATGGAAATGTTGGATAAGATGTTTTGCAGCTGTAATAATTTAAGATCTATGAATTACAAACAGTTGGGTTTTCCATGGCATTCCATCACTTTCATAAATATGCCTTAGAATTCTGCCATTCCCAACTCAGTAGAAATCCAACACCACCTGCTATAACATCATGCACAATTCTCTAATAAAACAGGCATTCATAAATTTGATATCATATCAATACGGATTTCAAAATCACAACAAAAAGTACTACAGATTAGTACTTAATCTAAAAAATCCAAGCATCAACTATAAAAAGGATAAAACAATCAAACCCAATTGACAACTCTAAGAGTTTCACAACCTCTCTAATACCAGTACACCTTGGTTACCATACCCAAGTCAATGCAATGGAATAATCGCTATAAGCAACACATTATTTTCAAACATTTACATTTTTACATCAAAAAATACTTTGTTTCACTTTATTTCTACGCTTGCTGACTACTTCTTATGAAGAAGAAAAAAGAAAAGCAGAAAAGTCAAATTGTCCAGTATCAAAATCAAAACTGGAAATTTATGAAATTATAAATACTGGCAAATATTAAAATAAATGAATAAATAACTCAGTAGACAAAAAAAGTAAAAATTATTATAAACTAAAAAAAAAAAAAAAACATATATAAACAAAATTTAAAAAACAAGGAAAAAGAGGAGAAGGGTGGGATCAAACATACGAAACACTTAGCTTATTCAGGACTGGTCCCAAAAATACTTGGGCTATAGTAATGGAGGGTACCAGACCAAAAGGTGTTCAGTGGGTTAACATTTACTATAGGGCAATTCCATAAATATGTCAACCAGTAGGCCAAAATTTCAAAATCATCATATTGGTCCAAATGATACATCAATTTGAAGGTAATAATGTGAAGTGTCAAAAACCATTCATTAAAAAAAAAATTGATCAAGGTCAAGGTCATGAGACCCTTCCAAATCAAGGCATTCTGAAGTTGCTGATTTTTCTTTGTTGTAACATACCATTTGATATTTGTATGTATTTCAATTAAAATAGACTGAATAATTAATTGACCATGATAGATGTACACATTATAATTTTTTGAATCCATTACCACAAAAAAATTAGAAAAATACTCTTTTAATTACGATTTGTAGCTAATTAATATCAGGACTATTTTTGTCATGTACGTCCGACACGGAAAAACACTTATTTTCAATTTCACGAAAAGACAAAGAACCCAATAAAGGGCAGGATGTCAAAGCAAAGCAAGTTCTAACCCCTCTACACAGAGAGTAAAAAAAAAAATTCCAATCATCACTAATTAAGGAAAAAATGGGTGGTCGGACGTACACTTTTTGAGTACGTCCGACCATGTACGTCCGACACGGCATTGAAATGAGTAGGTTTTTGCCAGCCTAAAACACTTAAATTCACACTGTATCCTATCTGTATGATTAAAGAGTGTATTCAAATGTAATATCTCTTAATTACTTAGTGATTCATATTCCTAATTCTAACAAATCATCATAATATGGCTGGACATTCCATAGTCACATTTTTGTATGGGTATTTACATACTAATACTACACACTATCATGCTGTCATTAAAAAATATATCATAAAAACATACTTCAGAGGGCTTCAGATGGACCATGTTGTATAATTATTATTTAATTATGACTCACTTAGGCCATTTAATAATTTTCTTAGTAGGAAAGAACAACAAACATACATTTTGTGATTAAAAAATCAACCCTATACTTCAAATTTACATTATACATATAGTTCATGTAGTCCCAACAGTGCATATTCATGTTAGTGAGATTAATTGTGTTTTTATTTGTATTATACTGCCATAATTTAATGGTACAGTGAAAACATGTTCATATCTACCATTTAAGACAACATTAGTGACTAATTATGACTTAAAGAGTCTATTTACAGCAAATATTTCAGCAGCAAGTAGACTTGCATTTGTATAACACATGTACGTCCGACACGGCAGTCTTGTACGTCCGACATTGTACGTCCGACACGAAAATAAAACGTAAATATTCCATGCTTCGAAGGGAAAATATCAATTTTTTTTTTATATTTCCCATCATTTCTAATCTTATCCAAATGGTAATAGATGATTTGGCCCAAAAAAATGATCAACTTCACAGAGTTTTCCAGTTGAAATCCTCATGTCAGAAAAATCATTTTCTCTGAGTACGTCCGACCATGCAGTGTTTTTTGATCGGTACAAGGTCATTATGGTGGTAAAATCTGAATAAGTTATAATATTATTTTCTACTCATCATTAGCAATCTATTGATCACATAAAATCTTATGATTTACATTTACTTCTCCTTTAGTACCTAATTGAAGTGTGTGAAATGTACGTCCGAATTTATGGAATTGCCCTATATAGACCAAGAAGCAGGCAAGGTAACAATGGAAAGTTACAACAAGAACATCCCAGTAAACATAAGGAGGTGGAAATTGGGACAGTACTAAAATTCTTCACTCATGTACACTGATGCAAACGTACAACCAAAATATCACTAATTTAGAGAGTGAATGTCTTTACATCTTTATGTAAGGATGTGGATTTATGTGTGTACATTTCTGTCTGTCTGTCTGTCAGTCAGTCAGTCAGTCAGTCAGTCAGTCAGTCAGTCAGTCAGTCAGTCAGTCAGTCAGTCAGTCAGTCAGTCAGTCAGTCAGTCAGTCAGTCAGTCAGTCAGTCAGTCAGTCAGTCTGTCTGTCTGTCTGTCTGTATGTCTGTCTGTGCGCATATTTGTACCCACATTATGTGGATTTTGCGCATAGAGTGTGAATCTGTGTTTATATCGTGTAATTTTTTAAATTTTCATTCTTAAGTTTTGAAACAGTCTAGCTGTATGTATGAATATATTGCATATTTCAGAATATACTTTCTTAGCAATTGTCGACTGTCACAAAAAAATGTACACCAACAAGAAAAACAAACTACAGTCAAACCTTTGTATAGTGACCACCGGAGGGAAACAAGAAAAGTGGCCAGTGTAGACAGGTGACCTCTACATTGTATAGAGACAGGATCCATATTACTGATTTTCTCTAGTGGTGGCCACTACAGACAGGTGGCTGCTCAGACAGGTATCATGCAACATTATTACTTGACACACATGCACACAGAGAGTACTCAAAACCACAGAGAGAACGTTGTGCAGAGCTCGATGCAAAGTCAGAAAATGCGCCTAAATGCATAAATCTGATTGGCACAAGTGCGCATGTTTTCTTACTTGGGATCAATCTCAACTTTTGCGATTAATCATAACTCTTTTAATGCAACACCCCTCGGGTAATGTAAAAAGTGACATCAGGCCAGCAGAACAATAAAAAAAAAAGAGCAATACAAAAATCAAACTTTGGTGGCCCATTCAGGCATCTAGATTTTCAAACAAGACAATAACATGACAGAGTGAGAAATCTTGAATTTGTCTGTGTCAAGCCTCACACATGAATCAAGAAAGGGAGTGGGGTTTGAATAGTAGACCAATTTACAAATGACAGGTAATTTTGAAGGGCAGGTAAATTTGAGATTCAGGTAACTAAAGATTGCTGGGAGAGTTTTATAACTGGCACGACTTGGCAACTAGCAAAAAATAATAATTTGGAGCCCTGCAGATGTGTAAAATTACTTCAAAAGAAAAAAAGGTAATTAAAGTGAGGTCTGGGTCCAAAAGAAGAAGGGGTGGTAGTCTGGTAGACCAAACTTTGATCAATCAAGAAAGGGAGGATGGTGTGACTAACCCACATATCTCTAAAAGATAGGTATTGAATATTATTTCAAATAAATGGGAAATGAACAAAGAAATTGGGGCTTCCCCGGGATTTTAACCCGATACCTCCGGATTTCTAAACCAGTGCTCATACCGCCTGAGCTAGAAAGCACTTGTGACGGTTTGTTCATCCCTGAAACCCCTTAGTTTTCAAAGCTCGTGTTGGTCAGAAGCTCAGTTTCCTTATGTTTGGAATATTAATTCATCAAAAACTTGTACAACAGCAATAACTATTCCTTAAAACCTATACAACATCATGCTAAACATTAAACAACACTCATGCCTACAGAATACACAAACCCTAAAAAAAAACACACAAAAGGACTTTTTTGTTCACACAGTCACTATAACGTCCCATGTAAGACATCCTATAGAAGACAGGTACAAAATGACATCACAGTGCACATGAGCTATATGTCATCTCGCAAGTTGAACCATCAAGTATAAGATACTAGTATCCCGAAATGGGGGTTTTTATGTCCTAGAATCTGGTACTGGACACATCAACATCTAAGAAGTGCACGTTCATGTATTTGACTGTGGTGCCATTATGTACCAATCCAAATTTACATAGTGGACATGCGATCAAAAACTCCCTTATCATATAGACTTCAAAACAATGACAACTGTGCAGTGATGGGTAAAAGTAGAAGTAGAAGTTTTAAGTAGAGAAAGGGTGTCTATAAATGTGAGGGGATTCATAAAGTGAACGAGGGGGTTCATGTGGTGGGCAGGAGAGTCATATGGTAGAGGATGGTGCAAAGGGGGATGGTGTAAAAGGGGGTGGGGAAGGAAAGGATGGGAGAAGGGGGAGGGGGAAGGGGGTGGGGTAACCATCAAAATCCTGCATGCCTTGGATCTTGGGAGAACACAACTCGACACTAGAATGCCACAAGTTGGACTAACTTTCTCTCTCTGCCTCTTAATAGAGGAATAGAGAGAGGGGGAGGAGGGGGGCGACTCACCACCGACAGATCCCTGAAGGACCCCATGGAATACACGCTGGGGCTGGTGGTCGGGGGTGCCTTGGGCGGGGGCTGCGCCCCCACGACCGACGATGCAGTAGAAGTAGTAGGAGTGGGTGTAGTAGAAGAAGATGCGGTAGGCGTGGTAGCGGGGGTAGTAGTGGGCTGGGTGGTGGGTGTGGTAGCTGTTGTAGTGGTAGTCAAGGAGGAGGAGGAGGAGAAGGAGGAGGGTATTGCGGCAACTGTGGCTGCCACTGATGGTGAAACATCAGTTGTGGGCGTCTTGCTGTTGGTATTGGTGGTAGTGACAGTGGGTGTTGCCACTTTTGAACCATTGGTTACTTTCTGCGCATTTGTTTTCTGGGTTATTAACAATGGAATGTTTTGTCATTTAAGAATTGATCATGATAACAAGTACCATTTTAGAAATTTGGATTTCATAAATCATGAGGTATCATTTGAAAGTTGATTGGGATATGATTCAAAATTAAAGCCCAAGTATTATTTAAAACATTAGGGGTATTATTGGGGGTTTTGTTGGACAATAGGAGTGTTGTATGGAAAATTGGAGGTGACGTTTGAAAAATTGGTAGTGGTGTTGTTGGGAAAAATTTGGGGGTGATGTTGGGAAATTGGAGTGTGGTTTTGATAATTGGGGGAGTTGATTGACAAAAAGGTAAAGTCGTTCGAAATTGGGAGTGATGTTGGGGACATAAGGGGTGTCGTTCAGAATATTTGGGGGATAAATAAGAAAAGGGTAAGGTTTTTTTTTTTTTTAGGAATGGATGTGTCACATAAGAATTGATTCCACAGTCCCACATCATGATCCAAAAAAGAGAAGTGGAAAGCAAAATTGTGAAATGGAAGAGAAACAAAAACAGGTGAAATTGAAACAGGAAAATGCATAAAATATGTTAAATAAAACAAAAGATAATGTTGAAGTAACCAAAAAAGTATGCTATTAATAAAGAAACTTGAATGCAAAGAATAATGTAAACATGACAGTATAAACCATAAGGTTGGTAACAGTTACTTGAGTGATATGACTGATATACATAACTTTGATTAAATGCTTCAAAAGGATAAGTGAACTCGAGCTTAAACAATAAAAGAGAAGTTGGAATTCTGATAAAACAGATTAAAATTAACTTGAATAGTAGAATTAAAGATACATTTGTACGAAAACTTTACTAATAATTCTAGTGTGGAAGAAATGGTTGTGAAGAAGACGTCTTGAAATCAAATTGATAAGACATTTTATATAAAAGTTGAACTAAAGGAGTCTAAAAATCATGATTACTTTTACAATAATATTTCTCCTATTTAAAAAAAAAAAAAAAATTTAATTATGGTCAGTCGGGCTACATATGATTGCATATATATGTATACATATATGCACTACTAATATCATATTCCGTAACAAAGTTGGACAATTAACATTCATCTCGATAGCTGTCATATTTTCATGATACTTTTTTAAACAGCTGAAAATATACAGTAACCGGCAAACAAATTACTCACAAAAAAACCGTGGTGTGTGTGTTCAAGTAATGTATGTTTGAGTGAAAATAAGTGGGCAACATTTGTATAAAAGTCTTCTAAAGTTGGTATTAATCATTAAACAAGCACACAAGATGTGTAAATGTGTAAAGACTATAAACAAACCTGTCATATGAGACAATGTCTCAGAACCATACAAAATCTCAAATTGATATTAAAACTTAAACACTTTCAAAATGACTAAACAGAAGTACCTTTTTGAAAGTAAAACAAACTATATAGTTACTTTGTACTCGTAAGTATTTTCTATTATATGTTTGTACATCATAATTGGACCAATCCTTTCATTTAATGTATTCACTGGAATAGGTGTACATGTTTTACGTATGAATGAACGAATTGAGTCAATTTGCAAAATTCATGATTGTGACTACCAGGGCTATAAATACACAAACTATCTTGCAATTACAAGAGCAATACCTGAATTAAAATAATCTGATTGGTCAAAAGTTGTGCTGCCATTGCTCATAGGATCTACCATAATTGTTAAATGCAAAATGCCCCTACACCTATAAACCAATCAACTTCTGGCTTCATAGCTGTTACCATCAAGCTCCACATTAATATATTGTTAATTAATATATTCAAATTAATACAAATTACTTACAGTTGTGCATGTTATGCAACTAGGCCCCTAACTCTACATTATTATAATGTCATCTGCTGTACACCATCATAACCAAATATAAATGTCTTTTCTCAGTTATACAATTATACATTTTGGTCTATGAAACTCTGATTTATAGTATTCAATTAAGTTTTCATTTCCATTTGATCTTCTTTGAGCACTAGTGGTAATTAAATGGAATGCTCCAAAGGGAGTGCAACAAGTGCACATAGCATGCAGATTTATTGTGTATGTATTGAATGACCAGTGCAATGATGTCTTTGCAAAGTGCCAATACATGATGATCAATCATAATACAATGATAATTATGTTTAAGTAAGGTTTGGTAGATGTTTGTCGATCCAGGAAAATATAAATATTTCCATTAAAAATATGACTCTTCGACGAGTTCAATAAAGTTACCCAGCATAAAGTAATATTTTCACAAGACAATTGCATTAGTGATGATGGTACATAAAAAAGAGCTACAATGGATTTTAAAAATTAAAAATAAATAACAAATTGGTAAAATACCTCATGTTTATGATGATGGAAGAACTATGTAAGCACAGAGAATGAGAAAGAGGAAAGTTGTTTATATAGAGCATGAAAGTGTGTGAAGCACAATCATTCTTTTTTTATAATTGAGACCATGGGCGTAAATACTTACGTAATACCTATTCATCAGGGAGGGATGAATGAATAGATCATCCCCCCTGATGAATGGGTATCAATGACAGATTTACACCCATGATTGTGACTGGATATAGCAAAACCCTGCACTTGACGGTAAATATCAAAATTTAGATCATTTTCAAGCCATGAGAAAGGCATCATCACTAGCTTTCATTTAATGTCATCTTGTAAAAAATTGGACAATATTTCAATATTTCAAACATAAGTCTTTTACAACCATCATGTGAAATTAAAATGCCCATTTCTCCCAAACATGATTTACCGACAAGTGCAGGGTTTTGCTATAGCCAGTCACAATGATTACATTCAACAAACCTGTGTATAGTGACAACCTATTAAAGGAAAACACAAAAGGTGGGCTCTCTAGACAGGTGACCTCTATAGACAGCATCCATGCATTGTTTTTCTATGCAGGGGGGTCACTTTTGGTGGCCAATATAGGCAGTTTGGCTGCTATAGATGGGTGGCCACTAAGATAGGTTGGGTGCTATAGATAGGTGGCCACTAAGACAGGTTTGACTGTATGTTACATTCAACTACATGCAAAAGAAATGGTTCCATTCTTTTGCTCTGGCTACAATTGCTCCGCTATCAATTTGTCATAAATCAACTTAAGATTTCAAAATCAAACCGTGAAGAAAACCATAATCTTTATCCTATAACAATTAAACATAAAACTAACTTTCGCTAAACTAAAAAAGTGGTCCTACCCCCCCCCC
Source organism: Echinarachnius parma (assembly GCA_037951105.1). NCBI lineage: Eukaryota > Metazoa > Echinodermata > Echinoidea > Clypeasteroida > Echinarachniidae > Echinarachnius > Echinarachnius parma. The sequence goes on from JBAMJV010005220.1 coordinate 59,284, forward strand.
CCCCCCCCTCCCCCACTGAAGCAACTTTATACTACCATTAACCCTTTATACATTAGTACCTTCCCTCTTAAGATAGAAATTAAGATAACATTTGTTGATTGTTAAATTAATATATTAAAATTAACAATGAACACTTATTCTACTAAGGGTGTTAAATATCACAAAGAAACACATTTTTTTCAAAAGTAGCGACACATATAATTACATAGAAGTGTAGTAGTACGAAAAGTTAAATAAACACTGAGTGAAAACATAGTCTTAAACTAATTAGAAGTGATGTATATTAAAAAGTAGTGTTTCTGATGATTTAACATTTACGGATAATTTTGACCAAAAAACAACAACTATTAAACCATTTATATGATGTGCCATGTGCATATTGCTTTAGCAAAGTTGACGATGTATATTGAAGAAAAAAAATACAATATGTCAATTGTCAAATAAGACAATGATTACAATTGATACAAAAATACTAAAGACATCTATGTCTTGTTAATACTTAGCCAGTAAAGTGAGGTATCCACAAGTTTTCAAAACATACATCATAGAAGAATATGAAGTGCAAATGAAACATTTTGCGATGTTGAAATACCATTTCACAAAGTTAAATATATACCACATAGATGAAGACAAGTTTCACAAACTAAAAAAAAATGTAACCTAATTTTCTGAAGCATTGATTATATATATTATATATATTTTTATTAACACTGCCTACATCTTTGTAAAAGCTGCACACTACTTCATATATATGTACTAATTACAGAATTTTACCAGCGTGATACACTTCTAGTATTTTACAAATTATGCAAACCTAGCTCGGAGCTCTACAAAGTCAAAAGTTCAACCATTTATACCCAAACCTCTTCATCAACAACAAAACATTATTGGTTAACCAATACCAACCATTTTTTAGACAAGTTTTTCAGTTTTGGGAAATAACGACCATAAACTCACTAGCTACCGGCATTCCTGATGTACCCTTTATTACTTCTAGAGAGAGTTCAAAATCTACACCATAGTCAGAAAGCGATTAAATACAGCAGTTTTGTTTTTCTATTTTAAATACAGTAGGGCAATTCCGTATGAGAGAAGGCAAAAACACCACATCTCAAAGTTGAGCAATCTTCCCTAAATCAAACTGTTATCGATAGAGGAAAACTTGAATTTTAGGAAACTGAAAACCATTTGTGTATAGCTCTATTGGTTTTGCAAATATTTCTGCTTGAATTGAACAGAAATTTATGACCTTTTATTCATAAATCAGCTTCATTTCATGAAAATTAAGTGAATCTTTTAATTCAATGATTGTTTCTGCTCTTTTTGTCATATTTTCCATACAATGTAGTAACAATCACAAATTGTAAAGCATGGGCAGTAACTTCATTGCATTTTTTTTTGGAGAATTTTTTGAAATCTATGCATATTTGATCGTAATTCCGTTACGATAAAACGTAATAAGTTTTTCTCAATATCTTATTACTTGTTCTTTAGTCATGTCATTGTGAATTCTCTTCCTTCACCACAGTCCTAAGAACTTCCAACATAATTTTCTGAAATAATGTTACTACTTTTTCCAAAATTGGCGTAACGGTATTAGTAATTCCGTTACGTAACGGAATTACACACACATGGTTTGTAAGGTATTGAATGATATTGCTGAAAATAAAAAAAATTCTTGTTCTCAATGTAGAAATACCCTTTAAATATAATGAACTGTAGCCATGTAGACAATAAGTCATTATAATACAAGTACTGTACAATGTTACTTTATGTGACTCATTGTACCCACATGCTTCATATTGCATCAATTTGATTTAACTAAATTGATACACGATAGATAATTTCTCTAATCTCTCCATGAACATAATAGAGGTGATAATGTTCTATCATTAAATTAGTTTCCAGCAAGAATCACTTGACTGAAATTATGAAGATGCAGCAGATTCATGTTTGTACTTTAGAAAGGGAAAAACAAAAACAATACATTTTTTTTTTAATATCCAGTGATTAGTATGACACTGGTGCTACATTTATTTTCTCACATTAATTTACATTCATGTATTTTAAGATATAAATCATACCTTCAACTTTCAAGGAGATTTAATATTAATAATTTTGTAATTGTATGTAGATTTGAATATCATTGATCAGTTAAAGGCTCATAACTCATCATTAATTATGTAAATTTGTATTAAACTGAAGCATATAAAATTAAACATAAATACAGAATAGGCTTCAAGATATTCAAAACTAAACATAATACAGGCTAAGATACACATGTTTTATTCATTATCATAAAGTCAGAATACATTGAGTGTTCAGTGTGCTTCTGTATGCAGATCAAAGAAGAATGATGCACAAAGTATTTGCATTTTCAAATGGGAATTCCTAAAGGTGTCTTTCATTTTTGGCAATTCCATATTTATATTTTATATGCCAACTTTTTGTTTGAGGATCATACACGTTTATATCCGATATACATCTATACACATATTTCATGGAATGGATGAAAACGCATTCCAAATTGATTTGAGAGTAAATCAAGATAAATTTAGGATGAATTTTTTAAAGAATAATTTTAGAATATAACAAGAGTTTATATAACAAATCTTGATTTTCTTGTAATTCTGTTACGCACACACATAACTTCAGGATTTGTTCTGGTCCTTATGTAAGAGCTTGTGATGAACAATGCATACACATTCTTTACTAATGACTGTAAGCAGAAAAGCAGAAAAATGTAACCAAGAAATTGCATTTTCATGGGTGGATTTCACAGGCGTAATTCCTTTACAGTGACATTCGTTTGTCTTAAGCTAATTTCAGAGGTTAAAATAGATAATTTCTGGAAAAAAAGATGTACCAAATTCAAGTTCGTAACTTAAATGATAAGTTTTTATTACCAATGAAGAATTTTTTTGTGGTAGCTTTTGCAGAAAATCATTACATAGTTAGTGTTGAATGAAAGACCCCTTTCCGTTATGATTGTATTTTGGTCTCTGGACGCTACAGTGTTATAGATTTGTAACAATCTTGGGTTCTGTTGTACCTCTAGTACCCCTGCCAGTTATTAAAGTTTTAAAAACTGTGAAAGTGAAAGGAATTTTAAATATGATTAAGAAAACAGAGCTAAAAATCACTTATTTGTCATTCTGTAACAGTGGAATTACCCATTCACAATGCATTTCCATTCACACAGATTTCCAATATTCAGGAAGTTTACGAGGCTTTATAGCATTGAAAGTTGAATGATTTGACCTGCTTGTGATTTGTAATTGTTTAAATGTTGCTTGATGTTGATTATGTGCAGTTATTTAGCATGTCACATAATGTAGTACATTTTTTTTCACAATTTAACCATTTTTTCTTGAAGTAAAGGAAAAATTCTAAAATGTTGCTTTTTTTTTCTTCATATATGGTTATTATTGTCAAATTATTGATTTTTGAAAAGTATTGAAGCTAAAATGTGAATTCTTTCTTGTTCATGTACCGATTTGTGGAAAAATTGATTTCACTGCTTAAGTTGTGTAATTCCGTTACACACATTAGTGGACATAGTTCCTAGGATTTTTCTTTCATTAAATTGATGCAATCCTTTTTAATTTCTTGCCTACTAATATGAAGCTGAAAATAAACCGAAATAAAGCTGGATTTTAGCAATATTTTTTTCAAATTTCACTCTTATTTGTATTTTGGCCATATTTTCATTCATTTTACACATAACAAGTTCAAAAATTGCTTTACAGATATGTCAAATTATGGTTTATATTAAAGTGCTAGATAGCCTTGATGTTTGCATTAGCATGTAAGAAAAGTTGAGTGCAAAATAATTGAGTTTTCCTTGTAACTTTCAGAGATGTAATTCCGTTACAAATTTGTGTAATTCCGTTACAGTGGTCTTTTTTCAAAAAAGTGAATTTGTGAACTTATCATTGTGTTGTTTATGCATGTACTTGTTCCAAAATGAAGTTGACATTATCAAGATAGAAAAAATACATAAAATCAGTTTCAAAGTGTCTTATATTTCAGAGAAACTCAACGCAAACTTGTAGCAAAAAAAAAACTCCATTCTCCGGTAATTCCGTTACGGTCACACATATTGGTCTAGTGTGCAACAACACATGGAAGATATAAAACCATTTCCCTATCATGTTGTAGCCTGGTTACCCGTGCAACTTATATAAGTATCAAAATTTACTTAAGTCATGAGAATATTGCGCAGGGAATGAAATAATGAGCAAAAAACGTCTCTGAATGTAATTCCGTTATGGTGGAATTGCCCAGTATAGCTAATAGCCTACCAATAAAGTGTACACTTCAACACCAGGGCCCCGTTGCAGAGAGAGATACAATCGTTTGTAAGTTACAATTAATTGTAAGTCAGATCATGTGTTCTAAATGCGCTAATCTGATTGGTTGATACAAGCAAATTTTCTGACTTAAAATCAATATTGTAACTTACAATCGATTGTATCTCTTTCTGCAACAGGGCCCATGTCACACAGTTATGAATGCCATCATACTGTACATTATATGGTGTGAGTGTTAACTTTATTTCAAGCAACAAATTACATTATTTCTGAACCTTCTATAATCTATCTACATTTATATAAACAATTTCATAAGGATATATTGTATCTCATCGAAATGCTTATTAAAATCTCTGATTATGCTTAAAGCGCTTAGGATAATATGTGACACATAGCAATGTTTAGAAGGAAAACAAATCATGAACTTAAACAAAAATGCTCCCATACTAGACACAAAGAATTAGATGAATAATTAAACACCAACATTTAGAAATATAGTTATGAATTAATCAATAAATAAATACTTTTTGACCCTGATACAATGAAAGATTTGTGATATACTCCAACGGCCAATGAAACTAAGTGCTCGTTTTTGGATGGAAAAAGAAAACAACTGCCAATATGATTTCCAAACAGACCACAAAACTATCAACATTTAAAAAACTCCCAAATCAAAATTTAAAAATGAAAATATAAGAAAATCAAAGGTTCCCCCTTTTTAAAAAAAAGTAGCATTTCCACTAAGTTTTTGTGTGAAAAGCGCACATATAGTAAATATAATATTTTGTTTATGCTCAAAAGAAAAATGCAAAAAATAAAAAGTAAAAAAATCAGCAGATTTTGACCAGTGCAAACCAAAAAATAAAGAAAACAAAAACTGAAACAAAATAATTAAAGCAAAACGACTAATTAAAGGCAAAAGAGAAAAAATGAGTCGGATTATCTCACCGAAGATACTGAATCTTTGAAAGAGCTGAGCGAGGCATTTCCAATGCTGCCCGAATGCTCGGACGAGTTGCTACTCTGTTGCTACGGAAACAAGTAGCGTTGAGCGCAAATTATTTAGTATATAAAAAAAAATATCAGCACAAATAAATTTGTACATAAAACTTCAAGAGTAGCTTCAATTGCAGATTGTTTCCTTATCAAAGATATCAAGTAGAATTAACGTAATAATAATTTTGTATTCATAAATATGAACTAGCATATTTTGAAGTCTTTATGAATTCAAGTACTGTATATTCCAGTGATTAAATATAAGTATCAATACAAACATACCTTATTTTTTATACATAAACCGGCGTGGTTCTTGTTTTAGTTATTTTTTAAATTTCATTTTGTGATTGATCTGTTTTATCTTGAAATAATATGAGTACACTCATCTTAAATTAATGTTTTTAACTAATAAATTTTTTTTTAAATACCCGATATCCTTGCCAATATCAACAGCTGTTTTCTATGACAAGGATATTGTACATTGATATGCATCTATTCACCCGATTTTTGCCTCTTACTATCACAAATTCTTGGCAATTAATACAAGTCTGTACTTCGCAAACCTTCCATATAAATAGCCTGGACTGCGTTACCTCGAAGAAGTTACTTTCTGAAGGTAAGAAGAGGGTGCTTTATTAAAGCTAATATGTTTCCAAACATGTATCAGCTACTCTACTCTGTGTACAATGTTTTGGGAAGGAAAAGGTCTTGGTTGTTTTGCATGTGTATACATTGTTCTGTTATGTTTATCGAGTTCTGTAGAAGTGTGTGAAAAAACTTCTTGTTTGTATGTCTGGAGTATGCTATCCAACCTTGTGCTGAAAGAGACAGGGGGAACATACATACAAACAAACACAAAGAAACAATACTGTGTATATTTTTGGCAATTGTAGCAGGCATTTTCCATGACAATGATGCTTTTCACCTCAATTAATCCACTTTATATCCTTTCAAGATCACCGATTCTTGACAATCAATAATACCACTCACAAATTGTTCCTCCTACGAAATCAAGTCACCATGAAGAAGCTACTTGATGAAAAGTATTGCAACCCTTTCCTTACTACAACAACATTAAGGCCCAAATTCTCAACAGTGTGTTAAAACTAACTTGGTGGTAAATTATTTCATTTCACATCATCTTGGGTACATGATGACTAAAATTAACCTAAATGGACTGAATTTAGTCATACCAACACTGTATTAAATCTAATCCAAAGACTTAATACGGTATAACCAACCATGTGAGAAATTTAACCCAACCCAACAGTGGGTTTCAAATTTAATCCCGAGTTAAATCGCATCATATAACATCGTTTTAGTAAACCATGGGCTAAATATAACCCATAGACTAGACGAGGTATTGTGAAGCTAAAATAACATAGGGTTAAATTCAACACTTCTGATGAGAATTCAGGCCAAAGTGTGTCCAACCGAAGGTCTGTTAATAACATTATATAGATTTAACCCTTGGCCTAAAATAACCTTGGGTTAAATTTTACTTTCTGATGAGAATTCAGGCCCAAGTACGCATAACCATAGGTCTGTTCATAACGGTTTATCAAGTACGACCCATGTATTAAAATATCCTAGGTTAAATTTAGCCTTTTAATACCAAATTATACGCTGAAGTGTGTATAATTCAATAGCCATTTTTACTAATACAGTCAAACCTGTCATAGCGGCCACCTGTCTATAGCAGCCAACCAGGCTATAGTGGCTACCAAATGTGATCCCCTGCAGAGAAAAACAGTGCAAAGGAACCTGTCTACAGAGACCATTTTTCTGGTTTCCCGTAGGTGGTCACCATATATACAGGTTTGACTGTACATGTAAGGTATTTGGAGAGCTAAAGTGAAAGGAACTGTCCGATTAATCACGCCTGATTAATAGTTTCCTGTTATTGTGAACTGGAATAGAAGTATTACAATCATCCAACCATAAGGGGAAGTAAAGGATGGCATGAGCTATATAAATCTGTTTTTAAAAATAAACATTTCTTAGAATAATTTACGAGGTCAGACGGTAACACTAAAAAGGTATTTTTAGACTTACCATATCTGGTGAGTTTCTGTTAAGAAAAACGAGACAAGAGAAAAAGAAAAGGAGTTTGACAATAATTATTACATTTTAAAACATATTTATTTTCATTGTAGAATGGAGAGGATGTACAGAGCATTGAACAGTTGTTAACTGGAAATGCGCTATAGGAGAGTCAATTATTATTTATTATTATTTATTAACGAGTATTGGCTATCTATAATAGAAAAGAGGGTGAAAATTAATTAAGAGGCGACTATTACTTGGTTTGAGTCAATCCACAGTTGTTAACCAGACTCAAGTAACTTTAGAAGTCTTGAAATCTGGCAGTTCATTTGAAGCGCTGCCAAAATGTCAGCACTACATGTATATAAAAACAAAGACAGACTCTCCCCCAAGATCAGAGTCTGATAATTAAAATAATTAGCCTAATTATTTTGTGTTGTAATCAACACTTGGGACAGGTCTAATTAGCAGTCAGACCTTTACCATCTTATGAAAACAATTCTTGTACTGATTCCGGTATAACATGCATTCTCAATAGATCATAGCCCGAGTTACCAATCCTGTCCCCTGTAACATTAAGATTTACGACTTATCGAAAAAGTAACATTAAGTTTACGATTAATCATATGATCAATTGATTGATTGAAGGCTAATCGTACGATAAAACAATTAGTCACACATTTAATCATAATTCTTAATGTTACGGGGCCCTGAACTGGTTGGAAAATAGTTTTAATTCCTGTCAAATTAACATCAAATCCACAAAATTCTTGTTATATTAAAAAACCATGACTTAAATTTGTATTGTTTTCTAACCATTTTTCAATTTCAATTTTCAATTTCCCGTTTTACTCAAACTTGACTCTCTTACCCTGGCGATTCTCCATCTTTCTCTTTCTTCTTCTTGACTTTCTTGGGCTTCTTTTTCTTCTTCGTCGTCTCGTGATCTGGCATGGGGATGTTGGACACATCGCATTCCTCAAACTCTAATAACACTGCAAGATATAAAGTTAATTTGTAAAACTTTTAATTAGCTTCTACATTTACATTGGTTTTTTTTATCCAGAGGATGTAATTGGTATACAAATTCATCTTCCTAAAGCCCTTTCTCATTCTTCTTTGTTGATTCTGGGCACATTATGTTCAATAGTTAAAATCCACCTGAAGTGCATTATTTGTTGCTATATTAGGCAAACCTCAGACAAATTTTCAGGCATTTGGAAACTTAATCGCACATAGTAAAATCAGGCATTGTTTTCCTATGTTTTCACTAGGTAAACATTATCAAAATCTCACCTATCATTCTCAAGAATCTTACAACGAAATTGGTATATGATTGAAATCTTAAATATTACTTTTGGGGGAAAATATAAAGTTAATGGATCACTTTAATGTTAACCAGCTGGCCTGTTACTTATAAAGTGTGAATTACTACATCATATATGCACTGACAATTAACCCAATGAGGACAATTTGATTTTGCTATAAATGCATTCTCCACTGACCCAAACCAAAGTATTTTGGTCTCATGTTGTCATTAAGTTACCTGGCTTTTCTTTGCCTGTGCCTTTCGTCTCTGAGAACATTGAGATGAGTTTGGTTTCGGTCAGATCCTCACATTGCTCTGTGAACTCTCGCTGGACCTGCAGAAGAGAAATAATAATATTTATGGGTAAAAATTATCCTTATAATAATCCTAATAATGACAATAACAATCATTATTATGATGATGTTCATGCAACTGTGTTCTTGTTTTGCTTGCATCACGTCCTCACATTGCTCTATGAACTCTCGCTAAACCTGAAGAGAAATAATTATACATTCAGGGTAAAAAGTATACTAATACTGAAGATAAATATCAATAATAATAATAATAATGATAATCGTGTTGTCATTGTTGTCTTTCTTTGAATGTGTCTTTTAATTCCTTTAACATTGAAATTAGTTCTGTTTCTGTCAGGTCCTCAGACTGCTCTGGGAACTCTGGTTGAACCTTTGAGAAGAGAAATAACAACACATTCAGGGTAAAAAAAGTATCCTAATACTATAATTCATAACTATAATAATAATGATAATCATATGGTCATATGATCCTTTCTTTATCTAAGCCTTTTGATTCCTATAACATTGACATGAGCTTGGTTTCCGTCAGGTCCTCAGATTGCTCTGTGAACTCTCCCTGAACCTGCAGAAGAGAAATAACAATATTTTCACGATTTTTTTTCAAGTAGCCAAACTGTAATGACCATTGCAATATTAATAATTTTACATGCTACCAGTGTTTTCTTTCTTTGCTTGTTCTTGTTCACTATCATATTTCTTAAGTGCCTTTGAAAAACCCATTTTTACAAAAGCACTTGATTTGAAAACAATAGGTGTAGAAATAGAACATGACAAATCATGAAATAAACATATCTGTAAAGTGCCTCCTATCAAAGCTATTAACTCTTAACGTGCCAGGGATTTTACTGCTCTATGGCATTTGTGTGTATTGTTACTCGCAAAAATACGATCTTGGCACTTAAGGAGTTAAAAACAAAGCCTTTGATTGGAAAGGTTTGTGAGAATTACACTTTATCGAACATAGATACAAAATTAAAGTGTATAATACAAAAATGGCACCTCCTGACGACACTTCCGCACAACACATCTTCCCAGTATAGCTTAACAGCTGCTTCAAGGCATTACTCCATCGACGAAGTCAAAATCAATAACAATGCAATGCAGGAATTAATTTTTTATTTTAGGGGACTACTTTTCCAACCTGATGGATATCCAGAAATTTGGCACATATTACCCTATGGTAATTTTAGGGGCTACCAACTGATTTCAAGGGGCTATTTTGAAAATTAGGGGTCAAAATCGCCCTCAGCCCCCTTATATTTCCTAACCTGTAACAATGTATTAAGAAAATTACCTTTGCCACAATGCGCTGATCATAAAAATCCTCCTTGTTGTCACTAATAACGCAAACACAGACCTCCTTCTCCTCATCCTCAGTGCTACAACAGTTACCCATGTCACAAACAAGTTTAAATAGATTCCGTCAATTTATCAAACGAGTTTCCCGAGAGAGATATTAAATCCAATCAGACTTGATTGACTCCAGACGGTTAATCCAATTTAATACCAAAGATCCATTGAGTTTATTAACGCAGGCCAGACAAAAATAAACATTTATGCCTCAAACATAAACTGTGGTGTTTTTCTCTTCACGTAAACATAACCTGATGTAATCCCAGGGCAAAACTAAACAAAATAAACAACCTACTTCAGTGGTGAACTTCGACTATTTCCTATTAAATATCGACTCGGCTACTTGCGGGGCAAAACTGTTTAAATAAAGATAGATTTTGCTGCGATCACACACTGTGACTTTACCCTGTACTTGTAAGACACAAGTAATAAAACAAAGAATAAGATTTATTTCTTTGTGACGAACATGAATTGACTGAAGGACTTTTTTCCAACAAGCAAGCTCCCGAGTATACAATGACGTACAATAGTGCACTTTATAGTAAATGATCCATGCTGTGGTGCTCAACAGATTTTTGCAGTACTAACTTCAACTGAAAAGTTTTCTAGGTTGAAATTCCTCTCACTAAAAAACAAAAATAGATTTTTGTAGCCACCACAAAGGCACAAACCAAAGACTTTTTCCGCTGTTAGCAATCCCCAGAGAATACAATGACGTGCGATACTAGTGCACTTGTAAACGCATGATCTAACGCTGTGCCTGGACAGCATTTCAAGTTCTCACTTGTGGGGAAACTGGTGCACCGTCAGTCTAACAATGTTCAGCCCCGGATGAGTCAGGGGATGAAACATGTGAGCAAAAGAGGTGGGGGAGACATTAATTAGTGCAATGTCTCACCCTCACCCACCCTCTTTCCTTTCTCACTTCTTCTTCTTTCTTCTTCTTTTACAGACACAGGAATTAAGAGGGGTACCAAACGTTGGCAAATAATTATAAATTGTCTAAGATTTTTAAAAAGGGGGAGCTTTTAAGTCTTGCGCTTACTTACATCGGATTATATAATGTAAGATCCTTCAATCAGATTCATTACAATCGAATGAGCTTAAGGGGTGCCTCATTAAATCTGTAACATCATCCATTTCATTAATTTGTCAAACTTGTAATAACAATAACAGTCCTTGGGTTTATTTCTACTTTTGAAGAAAGTTGAGAAAGTTGACAATGCTTTAAAGTTTTTGAATTGTGCAACATGTTGCAAATAAACAGAACAATAAGCAAACTCTGGTATAAAATGTTAAAACAATAGAATAATAATGAAGGATATTTTCCTTTTGTAATCATTAGTAGCTTGATAACCAACAAAACATTGTGATTTCTTTTTCATTTTGCGTGTTAGGGTACAGCAATATCAACAAGGACAAGGTTATCTCAGTTTCAAAAGTAAATTGACATTTATTTGTATGCATGCATTCATGGTCACAACCACATACAACATGTTTAAACAAACGTGAGGAGGTTAAAAGTTGGCATAAATGTGGTTTCAATATTATAAAATGTAACAGAAGAATGAAACCTAAAAGCTGTTGGAATGACTAAGAGGAAACGACAAGGGAAGGTTTAAAGTCAACACATTGTGGGTTGGTAGTCCTACACTTCAGCAAGAAGATAAAAAGTTATATGAAGTCTACAAGGAGAAGGGGCATAATGTCTATTTTTAGAGCCCTAATTTGTTACTCTACCTGCTTTAGTTATTTTTAAATAATTTTTTATTATTGCATAGATTAGGATTGCTATAATTTAGGAAAATCCTTAAATTGGCAACACATTTAAAAAGAGATTTTGGCATTCAAATTGGCAACTTTGCAGCAAAGTCACTTCATATTTGTTTTAAATAAGTCTCAAATAATTAGGAGTTGCAAATTTGTAGAGGAAAATAATTTTGTCTTAAAATAGCTCTCGTCCTTGATGGGTTAAAGTGATACATTTTACTTCATAAGGTTTTTCCTAAGTGTAAGAGGGCGCTGTCATGCTGCTGCCGTTTTTTAAAAGTTCCTCCCGTTTTGATATCAGTTTTTGTTGAATTTTACCTCTTTTTGGACATCTCTGTTAACCCATCTTACGACATAAGCTTTCTTCAAGTCTGGTGATCACGGTGCAATTATGTATGGCAAGTCTTGGTGAACTAATCGTATAATTTCAGAATTTCATTATTTTGAACATGTATCATTCTTTCGTGACACGTAGCTGTAATACAGTTGAACGTAACCTACATATACATGCACGTACCTGGATATGCAAATTAACTTTGATGCTGTTGTGCAGTGTCGTGTGTTGGATGCTGATAGCGAACATGCATACGGACAATAGAACAATACAATACAGTGAAAGTGAACTCCGACAGTTACGTAACACTGCCACTGTGAAAGACACGAGATTACCACACGATGTGTTTACCAACATTAAACAGCTGGGTATCCTGCGTGATCGTGGACGCCGCGCGGGTTCACACATAAGGCGCGACATCAAAGTTGTGGAACCATGCCCACGACTTGCCCATTGCCATGTCCCTCATAGTGATCAAAGAAGGACTTTATCTGCCGTGCCTCATGAGGAATCAGAACAATTGCCTTCCTTACCGGCATTTTTGCTCGTAAACGCTAGATCACTGTGTAACAAGTTCGATGATTTTGAATTGACAGTCTCTACACAGTACAGCAATACGCATCTAATCGCTGTCACTGAGACTTGGTTCTCACCAAATAAACCTGCGACATGCTATGAAATTACAAACTTTAAGCTTCATCACTTAGATCGCGATGGCCAGACTGGCGGTGGAGTTTGCCTGTACGTCAACAAAAACATCAACTCTACTATGGTTTTTCAAAACCAGAGACCATCGCACCTTGAAGTCATGTGGGTGAAATTGACATCATCACCTACTGTAAAACTTGACAAGCACATGTACGTATGTGTTGTTTACGCACCACCGAGATCCCCCTACCAACAAGACGTGATTGACTACATTGTTGATATTGTTGACACGATAAAGGTCACAGATTGTGGAGATATAGTTGTACTTGGAGACTTCAACGACCTTCCAACAGTTCAGATTGAGAACCAGACTCTCATGACACAGATTGTAAAGGAACCGACAAGAGGTACTTCGATTCTTGACAAGATCCTTACGTCGATTCCTCAGCACTTCTCTGACCCTGTCATTTGTGCCCCGATATCTACTGGTGACCACTCTGCCGTGCATGTGAAACCTCTCAACTCCATCAAGCCCAAGAAGACATCGATGTACACGTACAGACCATATCGCGATTCCTCCATTCGTGAGTTTGGCCGGTGGATAACTAATTTTAGCTGGGATGAAATAGACCAAACTGATGACCCCAATGTGATGCTTGATACTTTTCACAGCACTCTCATGTATCAATACAAGCAATGTTTTCCTGAGGTAACCGTAAAACGTAAACCGAGAGACAAGGCCTGGATGAATGACAGTTTACGTCGCTTGATCAAACAACGAGATGATGCCTTCAACCGAAAAAATACTTGCTTATACAAGAAACTTCGGAATAAAGTTCAGAAAAAGATCGAGAAAGCTAAGAAATCATACATCAAAAACAAAGTTGATCATCTAAAAATCACAGAACCAGGAAAGTGGCATCAGCAGATCAGACAACTGACAGGAAGCAGAAAGAAGCCACTGCAATTATCAGATACACAATCTGCTGAGGAAATTGCCAATGAATTGAATGTGCACTTTGCAAATGTGTGTACACAACTGCCCCCTTTGGATCCTGACTCGCTACCTGCGTATCTCCCAGCGCCTTCACCAGTTCCTGTCATCCAGATACACCAGGTCTGCTCAAGGCTGAAGAAACTCAATACATCGAAAGCTGCCCATCCTGCTGATGTCCCTACAAGACTTCTCAAAGAATTCGCTCTCGAGCTGTCTCAACCGCTTACGAAGATCTTCAACAGATGTCTCCAAGCTGGCTGCTTCCCGATGAGGTGGAAATGTGCTTCCGTTTGTCCGGTGCCAAAGGTTCTCAATCCATCGGACTACAATCAACTGCGGCCCATCTCCATCACTTCGGTGCTTGCTCGCCTATTTGAAGGCTTCATTGCTGACTGGCTGATGGGGGATCTGCATCCGCATATTGATCCCGGTCAATATGGCAACATGAAGGGCAGCTCTGTTAATCACTACCTGGTTAGCCTTCTGGATAGTGTTCACCAAAACCTAGAGCGAAGCGGCTGCTTTGTTGATGTGTGTGCTGTCGACTTTACAAAGGCGTTTGACCTTATCAACCACTCCATCGCAATGGAAAAGCTAATCCAACTCAACGTCAACCGGGCAGTGCTTCCGATCGTAGGTGATTTTCTGTCGAATCGTTCGCAAGTTGTCAGATACCAAGGATCGGTATCACTGCCGCTCAACCTCACGTGTGGAGTCCCGCAAGGGACTAAATTGGGCCCCTTAATCTTCCTAGTCATGGTAAACGATGCAGCAAGCACAACATCTGATCGCTGGAAATATGTCGACGATCTGAGCATTCTTGTCGCGACGCACAAATCTCAACAAAGCACAATGCAAACCCATCTTGATGCTCTTTGTGAATGGTCCCAAGAAAACGACATGAAACCAAAACCTGAAAAGTGTAAGATCATGCGTATTAGTTTCTTAAAAAACGAACCACCCATCGTTCCAGTACACATCAATGATACGCCATTGGATGTTGTTGATCACCTTACCTTACTAGGGGTGACAATCCAAGCTGATCTAAAGTGGGATTCCCAAGTAGATCACATGATCACTCGAGCTACACGCCGCTTGTATATCTTATGCATTCTCAAGAAAAGTGGTGTATCTCCGGCTGACCTTGTTACCATTTACAAGATGTACATTCGCCCAAATCTTGAATTTGGTTCTCCAGTCTGGAGCTCAAGCTTAACAGTGTCTCAAAAGAATAGAATAGAGAGGGTGCAAAAGAGAGCCATGCGGATGATAACATATCCTACCGATGCATCGTACGATCAACTCTTGGAAGAATTCAATCTCTCAACTCTAACTGACCGAAGAGATGAGTTGTTGTTGCGTTTCGGGGAGAGTTTACTGAAATCAACTCGCCACAGAGACATGCTTCCGCAGACAAGACAAGAAGTCACTAGATCGGAACGCAACCTGCGCAACGGCCATAAACTAGATGCACCTCGGTGCAAGACTCAAAGACACAAGATTTCTAGTGTTCCTACACTTGTCAACATGCTTAATTCAAAATAGCAACATTCTGTTGTTGTTTTTTTTTATTTTAAACAATTTATTTTCTGAAATTTTGTGACTTTTTTATAATTGTCTATGACTCAAACACAATTACGATAATCTCTCGATTTCCGTTATATTTGATATTTTATTACATGTAATTGCTTTTAAATATAAATAGAACTATATTAATATTATGTTAACTTACTATTAATATTCAATCCTCATAATACGTTCCCAATTTGTAATACTGCATTATACATTTATAATTGCATGTTATGATTATAGACTAAGTTGGTATATATTTAAAAGCCACAAACATAGTTATAAACAATTACATGTATTTAGCTTCTATATTATTTATTGATATTTTAATATATCTCCTTCGCATCTTCATTTGACATGTACTTATTCCGTTATTTTCGGTTTAATCACAGTTGATATTACCTTATTCACGTTTTAGCTACATTTATGGATGTTGTCTGTTTTTCATGTTGCACTATTGACATGTTATACATTATGTTATTATTATCAATTAGTTAGTACAATGTAAGAAATTGGTATAATATCCTTATTTAATTAGATTTATGATCATATTTTGCTTTTGAATATTATGTTGTCATATCATATACATTGTATAAGCCCTCCTTGCCATTTGTCATAGTCATATTTTGCAAACAAAAACATGCTTTATGTAAGGTTGTACTTTTTATTGTTGTTCATATTTCACACGTCTTATAATTCAATATGACAATTTTTGTTCAATAAGTTTAACTACAGAGAGCTGATGTTCTTCCCTTCTTTTATGACTCCTACTCTCATATTCTTATTACCTGTCCATCTACCTTCTCTCTTCTTTAACTTCCTACTCTGTACATTGTATTCAATCTGCATGCCATACCTACAAAATGCCATTTATCATATATTTATAATGAAATATCAACCACTCTCCTTACTTTTTAAATGATTCACGTAAATATTATGGTTACTTTATATAATCTGCCCATATGTTTTTCGGTTATTTTACATGTCTTTTGTTGTTGTAAAGTTAATTTTAGTGTAAACAAAACCTATTTCAGTTCACCAACTGCTTTGTTTTGTATTTTACATGTATGTGTTTTTATGTATCAATAAACTGAACTATAAGTGATATTATTTGAGACTTCAATCATATATGTATTATTATTGTAAGATTCTTCTGAATGATGTGTGATTTTTTTTTTAAAGAAAAAGAACAATGTTTACCTAGGGGAAAAAGTAACAAATTTACATCAGATTTTAAGCCTGATAGTTTGCGCGAAGTATCCAAATTCAGATAAGTAACGATCAAAGTGTACAAATTTTGTAACTTTTTACTACAATCAATAAGCGTTACGCAACGCTTTTCAATTCAATTTAGTCAAATATCTCCATCATTAGGGAGACATTTAACAAATCAAATCCCATTTAACTCTTCTGTTACCATTAAGCCAAACAACAAGGTACAGGAGAAGTGGGAAAGCGATTTTGGTTGAATTTGGCAAAGTTAAAAAACAATTTCTAAGAAAAACTTTGTCATACATGCCTTGGCACAAATAAATTACAAAAAACACAAATGTATTGATGTATTAAAGCTGAAAAGGGTAACGACAATTTACTTTGCATCTGGAGATTATTTCAACACACATTTCCAAAATGTGAAGGAAATGGAGAGTCTGCCTCATGTACTTTACAAAAGTTGGGTAAATAAAAGCCAGAACAGAAAATGACATAACAAATCTGTTGCTACTACTCGGGTGATAGGAAATTGCAAGGAAAGGTTTGTACGTCAGTCAAAATGATTCAGACGACTTCACCTTGGGCTGTTTAGCGCCAAGGGATATTTGATGACACACACAGCCTAGGACCTACATTATCCTAACTTTCTATCCTCTTCTGTTCGTACCTGTGGGACATTTAAAGGTACTCTTAAAGTTTGGTTAGAACTTCTCATAATTCCTGATTTACATGGGGAAGGTTTGTATGTCACAATTATTCAGAGGACTTCGTCATACAGCTTCGCCTTGTGCGCTTTTTAGCACCAAGGGATATCTAATGACACACATAGCCTAGGACCTATTTTATCTAAATTATCGACATGTCTTCTGTTCTCACCTGTGGGACATTTAAAGGTACTCTTGAAGTTTGGTTAGAACTTCTCATAATTCCTGATTTACATGGGAATGTTTGTAAATCACAATGATTCAGAGGACTTCGTCACACCCACTAGCCTTGAGGGTTTTTAGCGCCAAGGGATAGTTAAATGGTGCAAAAATACTCAGCCTCTGAAGAAGATTCTTCTAGGATTGAGTATTTAGGCTCTATATGGACTCTTAAAGGGACTTAGTAACATTGTCCAAATCCTCAAAATAAAATTGTAATTCTAGCGGTTCCTTTATACCTTGTTGTATTCGTATTAACAATAAAATCATGGGACAGCTTTCGGTTTTTCAAATTTCCCTTTCATTACAAAGATATGTATGATTGAAGTATTTAGATAAGAAAATCTCCGGGCGAGATTTTCATCCCTGTACAAAGTGAATGCAGTGAGTTGGTGAATATCACCCAATATCACTTTGCATTTTCGCTCATTACTTGGCCATACATTGTCCATTTGACCTGAAATTTTCACACAATACCCTGAGGACATATGAGATAACACCAGTATACATTGCATCAACCATTCATCAGTTTTTGCACATCTCAACAAAGTTACTAGATCCCTTTAAGGGATATTTAATGACGCACATAGCCTAGGACCTATATTATCTAAATTTCCTTTGTTCGCACACCCACTCGCCTTGGGGTTTTTAGCGCCGAAGTAATATCTGATTACACATATACTATAGCATAGGACATACAGTAGTATCTCTATTGTCACTGTCCTCGTGTCTTCTGATCATTTATAAGTAATGTTTGGTTACTTTCATCGTTCCCAATTTATGATTTCGTCATACTTATTCCCTGTGGGCTTTTTAGTGACAAATGGATATATGATGACTCATATAGCATAGTACCTATGTCAGAATCTAGATTTTGTATTGTCGTCTTTTCTCACCCGTCGGATTCTTAAAGATAGTCTTGAAGTTTGGTTGTTCTCCTAATTCTTGACTAAATGTCCCTTTTTAATGTACTTGGTTGGCTCAAATAACAAATTTTTTGTATATATTGAATTAAAATTTGCTACATATTGTGGCATTCCGAAAATATTCCCATGGTTTTACTAACACAATTTAGGATTTTGAATCCTAGGGTTTAACAAATTTAATTTGTCTGCAAGCAACACTACTATGCAGTATGTGTGTTCGCATGCTTATTTTTTCTGTTCACTGTGTATTTTTTTTACATCAATATGTGACACTTTCAGTCTGTATAAAACAGGGTGGAGTTAAAATTGTATCTTTAAGTGGAAAATGCAACAAATCTCCAGAATCTGTTTTTAATAAACCACGATTACTGCTTGTCATCATCGCGAACATACTTGCGGGATCAACCTCGCATCTAAAAATACACGCCACAGTAATCCTGCTAAGTCTCCCCCATGATCTAAAAATGTTTTTAGGGATCGTGAAAATGATTTCATATCTTGTTTTTTGGCTTGCTCGTAAGTAATCACAAATGTTTTGAAGGGCATAGTGATGTTTTTCCTGCTTGGCAGAGGTGGTGAGAAAAAAAAAGAAGATATTCTGTTAAACAAACCCTGGGAGTGTCTGAGCTGCAGATCTGTGATAAGCATTAATTAGATATTATCTGAAATAACTTTGTAACCTTGTACAAACTTGTATCATGAGCAGTTATTTTTGCGCCATTATTATGTATTTTGCACGCAGCGTTACCAAAACAAAATGGCAGGTTGTCAAATGAGGCATCTACAATCGGAAAAAATATCACTTAAAAATTCAGGTTACCCAGATGAATTTCATAATAATGCTCGAATAATATTATAATATGCAACTATTGACTATCATCATCATTTCGTATCATCACACAATTTCCTGCCAATGAGGGGCAAATCTGAACTATTGACAGTATACAATTACCGTATTTGCTGGTGTATAAACCGCACCTGTGTATTAACTGCAACCCCAACTTTTGGTTGCATCATTGAAGGGGAAAGAACATTTTGTAGATGACAAAACTGTGCTGGGAATCTTTGCAACATAATCAAACTATACACACATCCCATGCTTTCCCCTATAACTTTTGTAAGTTTTAGTACACGATAACAACACAAGTCACATACTTGTTTCTGATTGGAGCATAATTCACAACAGAAAAGCCAATACACATTTTTTTCTCTACATAAACTGATATTATAGCCATATGAGCTATTTTCATGAAATATGTTTTTATATCTCTGTGTGTTAACTGCTCCCCCCTTTTAAAAAGTGCGGTTAATACACCAGCAAATACGGTATATATACAATAACACTTACCTTTTGTACACTGGTATGGCAGTCCCCTACAGCTATGTTGTACTGCTTGATGAAGTCTTTCAGTTGCTGTAAGTGAGCCTCTTCTAGCGCTTCAAATTTCTGGAGGAGTGAAAATAAAGACGATCAAATAAATTGTTTTATTTAAAAAAGAATCAGTTTTAAGCTTTTGATCACACTAGAAATAGACAATCAAATAAATAATTCATCAAAGAAGAACCATTCTCAAACTTTGGATCTCAATAAAAATGTTTAGGCTGTCATCTACACCCTTTGCCAGCATCTGTGATCAAAGTTAAAAACCATTCTTCTCATGAAACACCAATGCGGATAAAAGTTTCTATCTCAGCTCCTCAAAAGGGGGGGGGGGGGGGGGGGGGGGGGCTGGAAGAAGAAGTGAAGGAACCAAAGAGAGGCAACCATTCCTAATTCTCCAACATCCCATTCATACTTGCATCTAGCACTGGCTCTTGCTACTGCCAACATCGTTTTGCTCATGCCCTGAAGCATCCTAGGCTAAGCCAGGCCAGTGTTGCATTCATACTTGCGCAATACTTGTCCAGTGTTGATGCCTAGTATGAATGGGTAGACATCATATCCCAGGCCAGTGCTAGACGCAAGTATGAATGGGATGTAGAAGTATAGCTATTCTCAAACAAAGTTCATGGTTTAAATTCTCATACCATCTATACTCAAATTGGCAATGCAATTCGCTTTGATCATTACAATTGAAAAACCAAAGCAAAGGAGTGACCGGTCTTAGCGTTAGGGTCATATGACAGTCACATTTTGTTGGCTGATCAGGCTGCTAAATTGTCAAACTGACAATAACCGATTGAGAAAAACAAAAATTTACAATGCAGGGAGTGTGACAGCTTACACAATTTAATTTCTATTTTGGGGTTTAGTCAATTTTTTTTATTGGACCACCAAAACTTGATGAGGAAATGATTTTACTCGACCAACCAATACACTGAAGATTTTTTTTTTTGTGTGGAGCCATGTTTAAAGGGAAGCAAAACACTGGTATTTATTGCCTAATTGCAGAACTCCTGTCACTTTTAGTCATATGTGACTGGCTATAGCAAAGCCTGGCACTTGTCGATAAAAATAAAATATAGATTTTCATACCATTACAAAGGCCTCATCACAAGCTTTCATTTAACCCTAAAAAGACTGGGCTATTTTGAACCTTGAAAAAACTGGGGGGGGGGCTAAAAGGGCCCCCCCCTAAGATCTCGGCAACCGAAACTCCGATCGACTCCCAAATTTGGCAACGTGATAGATGTCCATAAATTCTACAATATTGCGTAGTTGAAATTTTTTTTTAAATTAGAATATGCTAATTAGAGCTAATTAATTATGCGAAAATTGTATTTTTTTGTAGTTTTCGTAGTTTTCTCGGCAATCGTAACTCCAATCAACTCCAAATTTGGCATGGTGATAGATGTCCATGAGCCATACAATATTGCATAGTTAAATTTTTTGTTCTAATTATAATATGCTAATTAGAGCTAATTAATTATGCGAAAATTGCATTTCTTATGTATTTCTTTGTTTGTTTTACTTATGTTTTTTATTGTTTTTTCAATGAAAATAATTATTGACCATTATTCAACCATTTTTAGCCCAAAATTAAATGATTGCAGTGATTAGAATGAAAAATAATGCAGATTTTGTCTTTTCTAGGAAAAAAATCAATTTCCATAGGATTTGTACACAAATCACAAAATTTAGCGATTTTCGGCGCGACGCTCACTTACAAAAGGTCACGTGACTTTTGAACGGTATACCCGGTCGTCGCAAATTTGGTCTCAAAAGTTGCGCAAGACTTCAATGAAAAAACTCATGAAGTCGCGAGACAATATCTGCACGCGTTGCGGAATTATCGCGAAAATAGAGGAGGGGGGGGCTAAATCACCCCCCCCCCCCCCCCCGTCTTTTTAGGGTTAAAGCTGTGTTCTAACTAATTGGTCAATAATTGGAAAAGATATGATTGTTTCAATTTAACAATCAAAGGTATTTTTAACACATTGTGTGAACTTAAAATGCCCATTTCTTCAAAACATGAATTACCGACAAGTGCCGAGTTTTGCTATAGCCGGTCACATATATTTCCTCTTGGGTATCACTTATAATTTGTTAGACCACTGTCATGTGTTTTGACTGACCACTGAAGGCTGCCATGTTTTCCAACTGTACCTTATGAAACATCACCTGAGCATACACTAACAAAGGGGGGTTGCATAACTGCTGTTGTTGAGCCTAATGCTATGTCAGTGGTTATGCAACACCCTGCTTTAATTCCACAATCATGTTGTAAGTCACAGTGCCATAAAGATGCTTCCCTGGGTAAACAAAACTAAATCTAATTATCATTTCATTTCTATCGCTGCACACAAAGTGCACTTTTTCACTCCACTAGGGAGCATTTCAGCCAGTTGCCTGTTAAATGGACCATGTTAAATGAACCATGTTCCACTCACCTGACACGTGTCTGACATCTTCTTCTGGAAGTCTTCCCTCAGGTTCCCGTACTTGTCTATCAGGTTCTTGTAGTCTTCCACTGTCAACAAAAGAATATGTGAAAATGTGATACAGTTTATAGAATAATACTCGTGGTTTGCGGTTGCACCATGTGAGAGGGGAGGATTGGTGAGTCCTGAAAAGGACTATGGTATTCTTTCTAGGAGAGTCCTAAGAAGGACTGTTGGTAGTCCTAGATAGGACTGTTGGGATAGTCCTGGAAAGGACTGTTGGTATTGCGATGAGAGGGTGGATGGTAGGAGGGGCTCGACGTTTCGAATAGGTTGACTATCCGTTGTCAGGGGTTTATAGAATGTTGCTCGATAATGAAAATGTATGCACTGAATAGATTTTTTTTTAGTAGCGCAATTGAATTTCACCTCTGTCAATGATCACCCAAAAGATGGGGGAAATGGGTCTGTCTTGTGGACAGGTAATATTTCTAGATGAGTTCTTTGTCATGTATATTACTTTTTAGGGATTCAAATTAGTCTGTAATTTTGTTCGCTTTCATTAATTTCATTTTTAAACACCAAGGAAGGGTGCTTATAAATAGGAGACGGTGAAAAATAAACACTAAAATGTCAACATTTGCTGGAAATTAACATTTATTTCACAAAATCTAGTAAAAACGCAGTCTAATGAATTGGGAAGGAAATGTACCAATTCCAACTCTATAACATTAATTTCATTCCTGTTTACTGCCCTCTAATGTTGAAAGGATGCACAGCTTCCAGTAGGTGGAAATGATGGTGGACTATATAAACAGAATTAACACATTGATTTATTTGATCTAATAAGAGACCATTAGCTGGCAAAAATCCAACTAAATGAATATTCTTCAGTGAGCATATTAATATCTCAGTTCTAAATTGAACAGACTCAATTCTTTGTTTTGCTTCCCTAATCACATGATAGGAAGCAAAGCTTCCAGGAGGTGGATATGATGGATGGTTGAAGGAATTAACAGAGGTTCATTTGTTTATTTAAATAGGATGTAATTTTGCTAACGGAAATCCACATATTTCCATCAACATACTATTTAAGTCCTTATTAAATCAAATATTTATTTCTGGATGCTGGCCTCTAAAGTTAACAGGAAGCACAGCTTCCAGATGGCGAAAATAAAGGGGGGAAAAGTGAAAGAAAAGACTATTGGAATACACAGTACATTATTCATTCATTCCATGGATGCCCATCGCTGGCTGGTATAATTTCAGGCTAAAAAATATAAATTATCTGACTGCTGCCCTCTTAAGGCCACAGGATGCACAATTTTCAGTTCAGGAATGTGATGGTGGACCTACATATTTAAATTCAACAGGTCTCTACAAACAAGTATCCCCTATTAGTACCAACGAACATGTCTCTATTCTCATTTCCAATTTGACCGATATTGTTTGCTGCCCTCTACAGTGGACAGGAAGCACAGCTTCCATCCGCTGGAAGTTACGGAGGACTCGCCGGATTAACGAGCAGCTCGTATATTTATTTAAATAGGAGGTCATTTTCGCTGGCTTGTAAATCCCATTAGGTGGATGACGGTCGTTTGGCAACGCACGGCCTCTTTACAACTTCCTGTGTCATGTTACAACGCAATTAACCTTGTATTCGGCAAATTAAGTAACATCCATGGAACTCGGTTGGCACCGATTTGTTTGGCTAACGGGTGATTATCATGACCCAATAACAGTTTTTGTCACCTCCTATATACCAAACACCCGTTAGCCTACATGTAGGTTCACGACTATTTGATTTTGGTATTACCAGCATTCTCCATAGACCCTAGCGCAAGTATTTTCAGGATAACTACTGAATCTAGGTTAAATGGGCACCTCTTCCCCAAGAATAATACAAATGTACTAGTTGTCTCTTTATAACAAAGTTAACCTTGAATTTGGCAAATTAACTATTACATCCACAAAACTAGTTGCCAATCTGTTTTGCTTATGGGTGATTATCATGACCCAATAAAAGTATTTGCCACCTCTCATCCAGAAACCTGTTAACCTAGATTCAAGGCTATTTTATTTTGGGTGTAACCTGCAGTCTCCATAGACCCAAGCTGGAGTATTTGGGGATCAGCCCTGAATGGGTTAATATTAATAATTTATCACTTGACTTAGTAAATACAGTACATGAGCTGCCATGTAATATTTTGGGATATTACATGGCACTGTTACATGGCAATCAGATGATAAAACAGTTGTTAACTCTGCTGTCGGGAAAATCATGGAATGTTCCCCTCTGGATTTAAAATGCTATTTCGTGAAGAAAATAAGTCCCTCGACGTAATTTACTCTTCCCTCAATAGCATTTAAAATCCCTCGGGAGTGGAACATTCCATGCTTTTCCCTCCATCACCAGTTAACAACTGTATAATATCTCTTCCCCAAGAATGTTATACAGTGGTTGCATTTTCACAACATAATCATCCCTGTATTGGGCCAAAAAAAAAAAATCACAAATCTGGTTGGCACCACTTTGTTTAACTAAAGGCGATTACCATATTACCCATAACTGAGTTTGTCACCTCATGTTATGAGTTTGCCTAGAGAATAATTTAGATTAAAATGAAGTTGCTTCTTCATAAAAACAATTATCTCTCGCAGGGTCTGCTAGCAGATCATTCTTTGTAACTTTCATTGTATCCATATGGTGGTCTTTAAAGGCGGGTTTTACTGTAGAATAAGAATTATAAACAACTATGACTTACATGATTTCTTGTACTTTGTCTCCGCCTTCTCCAGTTCTTTCCCTGTGATTCCTTCTCTTTTTAACTTCTCAAACTCTATACACTTTGTGTTATAAAGCTCCTTTGCCTAAATATGAGAAGAAAATATTTTGGGAATAGAAAAACATGAATGGCAAAATAACATAATAAAAACATAAATGTTACCGCCCCTTTCATAAATCTAAATTTCATACAACCCGTAATTCCTTCTCAGTTTAATTTCTCAAATTCTGTACACTTTGTGTTATAAGCTCCTTTGCCTATATCATAACAAAATAATGAGGCATGTTGGGAATACAAATAAAATGGTAAAAATATAATATAAAAGTAAAATAATGTTACCAGACTTTTCATCATAACTTCACAATTTCATACAAGCACTAATGAATAGTTCTTTTGCCTAAAGACATGAGTTTATAAAGTGCCAGACAAATAAAGTAATAAACATATAGGTTTTACGGTGCTTTTCTTATTTTTTCTTTTTGTATTTCTCACAAAGATTGTATTAATAATTTGTTTCAGAAAAATAGTGCTTCTCTTCCTCTATTTAATCAGTTTCTAGATATGCCTCTGGCAAAACAGCAGTCTCAACAATACCAAAGAGAATCTCCATGGCGACCCCTTTATCTAATGAAAAGTCTGGACTCATTATTGAATAGTTTTTTTTGTTTGCTTGTTTTATAATAATATTGAATAGTTTTTTGTTTGCTTGTTTAATAATACAGTCATTTTAAGCCTGTATCACTCTTCAAATTAAATCACTGTATTTGTCTGCAATAAAGCATGTTCTGTGATATAATGCAGATATCTGTTTGCGATAACCTGCAACAATCCACAGATATTTTTTGTTTGTTTTAATGTTATTAATTTGAAAATGTTTGCATTCAATGGTTTGTAACTTGCAGGATGCTGTGATTGTCTGTGATTATGTGCTTGCAGTTTCCTAAGATATGTTAACTCTAAAAGTGGTTATTTTAGCACACAAATTTTGCGCAAAACATGCTTTTTTAAAGGGATGTACATCTACCTACCAAACAATATGATAATACTGATATGCATGCATGCATCCTTTAGCTTTCAACCCATTCAAAATATTGCGTGCATTGAGAAAATCATGAATATATTTTTATGGCTTTTAGACTTTGCACTAGCTGAAAATAGCTCAAAACCACAAGAATTAATGTACCACAAACAATTACAGTATCCCAAGTAATCATAGTGACTTAATCGCACGAGTTTAGACAGTAAGAACTTTAGAAAAACAAGGTAAGTTCCAGTTACCCTAGCAACTGCGTCGGTGGTTTGTTGGTGGTTTGTTGTATGTTGGTGACCACTTCTGCCGTGCTCTGTACCTCAATCTTGACCTGTGAATGCAACAAAAATATAATTAAAGATTAAGATCAAACTGTTGGACGATGTTGACATCAGTCAATAAATTTATCAATCAATAAAAATGCATGTAGTACACCATTATATATATTCATACTTTTAAAAGGTTAACCATTTAATCAAATTTACTTTAAGTTTGTCTGTAATAAGTTACTAAGCCAAAAATTATGAATCATTTAATAAATCAATTAATCAAATAATTGCAGATTTTACAGAAATATTGATGTTGTAATTGGTAGATTCATTGTACTTTTACTTTTACAATTTGAATATGAGATGCAAAATGTCTATATAGTAATGCAAAATAATGAATAACATTTATTATTGCTTTACATGTATATATATTTGGGTTTTTTTTACTTTATCTATTAAAGTAAAATGAAGTCCAGCCCTAAACATTAGAATTTAACCTCTTCAAAACTAGTCAAGACAAATATTTGGGCTACGGTCTAAAGAAATACATGTTGCACTAAAATTTTTAAAAGCCTTCAATGGTTAACTTAAGGAGAAATTTACTTAGAAACATGCACTGTTTAAAATCATTCCATCAATTCATGACAAACCTTCATGACTGTCAATGTCATTTTATGGATGTGAAATAAACTGAAACTAAACTGAAACTGAACTGTGCATTTGACCTATTAAAATGAAATAATGAACCATGGATGTACCATTTATGTACAAAGTTGACAGGACCAACAACATTGGAAAGATGGATGTTTATAAACATGAACATTTAATGGCACCCCTCATTATTTTAGTCTACATGTACATGAAGGCTGTTCCTAAATAAAAAATGGAGGCCCTCATAAAACACCAAAATGTCATACTAAATGTCCATGTACAGTGCCTCTTTGTTTACAATGACAAGATAAAGAAGAAAATATAGAGATTGATGACATGTTTTCACCGCAGTCAATCAATTCATGACATAACCTTTTGATTAAACTAATGTCTATATACAAACTATGATCGACTGCCCTTCAGGTATTATTTCAAGTGTGTGAAAAAATAAATAAAAATGCTGGGATGGTCTGTATAATTGATAGGCGGTTGGGTTGATTGATTGATTGATCAATGAATAGATAGATAGATGGGTGGGTGGGTGGGTGGGTGGGTGGGTGGGTGGGGTGGGTGGGTGGGTGGGTGGGTGGGTGGGTGGGTGGATGGATGGATGGATGGATGGATGGATGGATGGATGGATGGATGGATGGATGGATGGATGGATGGATGGATGGATGGATGGATGGATGGATGGATGGATGGATGGATGGATGGATGGATGGATGGATGGATGGATGGATGGATGGATGGATGGATGGATGGATGGATGGATGGATGGATGGATGGATGGATGGATGGATGGATGGATGGATGGATGGATGGATGGATGGATGGATGGATGGATGGATGGATGGATGGATGGATGGATGGATGGATGGATGGATGGATGGATGGATGGATGGATGGATGGATGGATGGATGGATGGATGGATGGGTTGATGGATGGATGGATGGATGGATAGATGAATGGATGGATGGATTGAAGGATAGTTTGAAATGTGGATGGATAAATTGATGGATGGAAGGGTAGATCGATGGATGGACAGGTGGATGTATTAGATCAACGGATGGATGAAACGATACAAGTTGACTGAATGATACAAAATGCATTGAAAAGGATAAGGTAACGGTACAAATTTACGCCACAATTATATCACAATAATTCTATTTTAAAAGACAAAAGAAACAAACAAATTACCGTCTTGTGTTTCTTATGCTGCTCATCGCCATATTTCTGTATCTCTTTGACGATGTCCTGCAGTTTCTGGACTAGTTGGTGATGTGATGAGGAGAGCTTGTCTGTCGCAGCCTTGAAGACAGTCCAGAAAGGCGCAAAAGTCCTGTCAAATATAAAACGAAACAGTTTACATTTAAGTACAGTGTAGAACTTAATATAACTTCACAAATAATATCAAATCAAAATGTAGCAATATCATCAATTGAAATAATGGAGTGAAAGTGTTTAACGATTTAAAAAAATTACACCGGGACTCTGGCCTGAGGTCAATTTAGGTGCTAAATGCCTTTAAAAGAGCCTCAAAATCACAAAGAGCCCCCATTCATTTTCAAACACTTGAATGCAGAAACATTTTTAGATAGTTTGTAAAAGAGAGTTTGTCAGGCTAGGGATACATGGCTAAGAATATAAAATCACAAAAATTGTCCTAGTTTATGTACGCTTAACTACAAGTATCAATACACCATAATTTGGATACTATTAAATATTTTCAAGTGGAATCATGAAATATGACTTTTGTTTCTCATTGAAAATTTGCACTAATTTGCAGTCTCTAAACGGCATTGTGAAAGGATTAAAGAGTATCCTTCTTTATAACCCGTTCAGGACTGAATGATTTTGCTATAACATGTGTTCTCCATAGACCCAAACCCAAATATTTTCGGGACCAGTCCTGAACGGGTTATTAAAGATGATGATATAAACAAAAACGGAGAAAGGGTGATCAGTGTGTGTACCCACCATGTACAAGTAGGTAAACACAAGAGTTTACACAGGACTCTCGGACCACCCTCTCAGATATTCGAAAATATTTATACAGTGCAAACTACATTCCTAACAGGTACTCAACCTTTTCATGTACCTGTCTGTACTCATGAATAATACAGAACCCTTCAAGGTTAGATGCATGATTCGGCAAACACCAATATGTATTCGTGGGACTGAATCAGATTCCTGCATACAGCATTTCATTTTTTTTCCACATCTCAACTCCACTGGCTCAAACTGGCAACAAATGATAGCAGAATTGTGCCAATAGTTTGGTTAGTTTCCGGCCATCAGATTCAGGTTTTGGGCCATTAGAATTTGGAAAATATTGATTTAGTTGCGCAAATGGGCCATAAAGCAAGGAAAATACTCTATATTGTCAAGTCCACAAGAATTTGAACACAAACCGCCTTTCATATATATATATATATACAAACATACCGTTCACATCTGACACAATGTATTTTAGGTGCTAATTTTATAGAGTGTGTGAAAATACACGGACAGCTGCGTAACATGCCTCGTTAATAAACCACACTGGGTAATTGGCCAAGAGGTTAATTTGGGAAACAAACACATGTCACTGCTATAAATGTTCCCATTTCCTTTTTTCCACTCCTTTTTCTCTCTTTAGTATAGGATATATTGCAATATGTCTCTAAAACTCTGACGTGATGTGATGCTCGTACCTAGAATTTGCTAATAAAACAGGGAATGGGCCAGTGATATTGTAATGCTCAACCTTTTTATGACATTTTATACTGGCCGGTCATATTGAAAATAAACTAGGAGGATACACACAGAACTTGCATTCTGTGAAACTTCTATATATAATTAACAATATCCAGAAACTAGAAGAATGTTTTATTTGATGTCTAAAATTACCTG
Source organism: Echinarachnius parma (assembly GCA_037951105.1). Taxonomy (NCBI): domain Eukaryota; kingdom Metazoa; phylum Echinodermata; class Echinoidea; order Clypeasteroida; family Echinarachniidae; genus Echinarachnius; species Echinarachnius parma. Next base: position 89,445 of record JBAMJV010005220.1, read on the forward strand.
GCTTTGTTGCAGAGCTATAAAGAGGATACTTGGTAGGAGCACCGCTTTTTTAAAACTACATGCATGTATTTAATAACCAGAACCCTTTTCCACGGGAGCATGTCAGGCAAGCAAATCCAAGCCCTACATGTATTAATTCTTAATGGCCCTGAGGTGGATTTGGGTGTCCAAAATGTAAGAAAAAATAATGAAATGTTATTACATTTGGTGGCCCTTTTGGGCAAGTAAAATTTGGCATTAATTCATAAATTGTTGTTGGTCGTTGGCTAGTACTGGGCCAGTGAGTCAGTACTGCTATAATCATGCATGCAACATACTTACCCAAGTTGTGAGCAGCTACTGGTGGATTTTGCCAATTTGCTGACGCTCTTGTGGTAATTATCCTCAATTAAGGCTCTGCGAGGAAAAATTGGCAAAGGAAACAGAAATGAGAAGTTATTAATTAGATGTATTAGGGTTTGACTTCGATGCTCCAGTTAATTTGAACACATAGATAGTGGATAATACTGCCATGATAGGAAAATGCATTACTGTGAACAAACGTTTCTTCATGGTGTTACCATGCATTCACCCATCACAGAATAAGTCCATTTATCATGTCATTTGAACATTTCATCATAACATTTGTGGTTGTTATATTTAACATACATTCCGTTTCCCTCATGTTCATAATTGATTTACATTACAAATTTACAGAACTGTATCTCTATGGATGATCCGTCACAGATAAGAATTGCCAACTGTTTTGAATAACTAACTGGAGCTCTCATCAATTGTAAATACAAGAAAGAAAGACAAATCTTCTCATGGATATGAATCAATTTGAGAGAAAAATGCAATATAATAGAAAATCTATAAAAATCTTGAATAATTTTAAGAGAAAATGTCATACATGGGGAAATATCTAATCAACTTCTTTTTTTTTTTACCACAATGTTGTTTGCCCAAAATATTATCTACGTAATACAGAATGTGTATATTATGTAAAATAATAATAATAATGAAACACTTTTATATAGCGCATAACACATAAGCACAATTGCATGTCCCTATGCGCTTTATTATTATGTAGACTGACATACAAATGTATCATGTATTTCTTCATGGGGATGCTGCATAGATAAAGATGTAGAGTTGTGATCATTGCGATTAAAAGCAAAGCAGATAATGTGCCTCAATGCGCAAATCTGATTGACTCAAATGGCATATTTTCTAACTTGTGTTTAATAGCAACTCTTTATGAAACATCCCAAGTACGTGCATATATTTTTCTTTCAAAATGTCAAAGATTCATCCACATATCCATTGGCCGAGCATTGGTTATATTAATACCATGATCATATGGTCCAAAGACTGACTAGTTGGCACGGAATCAAACAACCCCTTTTCAATTCTTTATTTGCCTACTGTAGTTCTCTCTTTACTTTTTTTTTTATCGCTCTAATTCAAACACACACAGGCAGAGGGCACAATAACCAGGATCCAGGTATGCCAATTCCAATCAATGGTTTTAGTAGATATCAGATGACTGAATAATTCAGTATAAAGCTACCGTGGAATACTTGATTATTTTGAATTTCTTGCAGATAGAAAGAAATGCATGCCTTGCAGGCATTTATCTCGACAGGTGAGTTATCCATGTACATAGTGAATGCAATCATTATATGTGACCGGCTATAGCAAAACCTGGCACTTGTTGGTAATTCATGTCTTGAAGAAATGGGCATTTTAAGTTCACACAATGTGTGTAAAAGACATATCTTTGTAAAATTGAAACAATCATATTTCTTCGCCAATTATTGACAAATTAGTTAGAACAAAGCTTCAAATGAAAGCTTTTGATGAGGCCTTTGTAATGGTATGAAAATCTTGATTTTTACAGACAAGTGCCAGGTTTTGCTATAGACGGTCACATATATGCTAAAACAATGTTGTTGCAAAAGCAGATCGTTCCTCATCAAATCCCTAATAATACTCTGTAATATTCACACCTTTCACAAATAGTAGTGTAAAATTCAGGGGCCCCCAGTCACCATAATAATAACACAAACATTGAAACAACTTCATCGCTACAATATTTATGAAAAAAAAAACTTTGACATGTGATATTAATTGTTGTTTTAAACTAGGTACACCCCCTAAAATAAACAAACAAACTAGTTAAAGTTCTAACAAAACAAACATAAAATGAAATCAAACAAAATCACCAACCCCAAAAAATATGACAAACTAATAAAGATTGCCTTTAAGATATTAGAATTTGATCAAATGACTGGATAATACTTCAACTATGTGAGGGTAGAATAACTGATTGATAAGGAATTGTACACTAACAGTGAATAAACAAGTATGTATGCTTCTTAGCTCATATTTCCTGTATACATATTTGCTCAGGATGAAAAGATTGTTTGCAAAACATTTTTGGGTGGTCTAGAATGTTTGCACACCTTCAAGTTATATCCTCGTTGAATGATAAAAAAAGGTTTAGGTAACCATGTGCGCTATTTCTTTTCAAGTAGTACAATGGAATCATAAAAGTACATACATGTACACTAATAATGTCATTTAAATTCAGATCACTGAACATGACCTCTCTATGGTGCATTACACTGCATGTTTTACATATTTTGAACACTACCTTTGCGCCTTCTACCATAAAGATTTTTAGAAGAACTGATCATTATTGTATCCATCAAAATTGCTATTAGACAGGGCATAGGTTTTGACTATGAAAAGAGTCCCAATAATACAAGTCTCCAATAAAATATTCAAGAGTTGACACACAACTACTTGGACTTGGTTGAGTAAGATTGTCCCAATTTTAACTGACATATAATATCTAAAGGGTACAGATATGTGGTAACTAGCCATTTGACACCCATTTTAGGTTTTGCCTACTCCCATTTGGACTACTATCAAATAAGAATTACAGAGTCATAGGATTAGGATTAGGGGTTGAGATTAGGGCTAGGGTTAAGGTTAGGTTTAGGGTTAAAGCTAGACAAGGTTGGAGGTCAAGTTTGAAGTTGTGAAAGTTGAAGTTTCCGGCATCATGTAGCCAATCAAATGACACGACTGTAGACGTAATGCAGGGCTTGACACTCGCACTGGCTCACTGGCCCGGGGCCAGTGAAATTGCACTTCGGGCAAAAATGTATAAAAGTCATATTTTGGTGGCCTGATCGGGCAAGCAGAGTTTCAACCTGACATGGACATAATTTTTTTAATCTTGTAAATTTCCATGTCATGCTTCATCTGTAGTCCACAGGTTTGATCAGGAAAGAGATATATTTTGAATAGTAAAAAGTTTATTCATGAAATACAATTTTCGGGGCCAGTAAATTTTTCTTTCGAGCCACCAGAAAGGGGGACAAAATAATTTTACTGGCCCAACCGGGCCACTGACAAAAAAGATAAGTGTGGAGCCCTGCGAAATGGGTGTAGACCAAGCAAACTTGTGGATCATGTTAATTCAAAAATTCAGATACATCACGTATGGATTTCAAACGACTGGATGATGCATTGTATCATGTTGCCGGGTAGAATAACTGATCGAGAGGAAATTGTACACTTAGCATGAATAAAACATGCTTCTAGGCTCACATCCCAGGTATATCATTTGTTCAGGATGAAAAGGTCAGATGTAAACAAAGGTCTAGAATATTTTCAACCAAACATTGTAAAGTAAATCCTTTTTTTCTTTCTTCAGGAATCAAAATAATTTGTTTGACTTTTGTACTATGGAATTTTGTACAAACCCAATGCTAGAAATTAACCTTTTCTCATGTAGTGGCCCAGTCGGGCAAGTATAAAGACAAGATTGTTCAAATTCTGGTGGCCCCAAACAAAGAAAAACTTTTCAAACTCTTGTTATATTTGGTTGCCCTTTCGGGACAGTGGAATTAAATGTATTATCTGCCCAATACAAATGTTCATATTATTATTATTATTGAGCATCTATGAATTCTAGTAGCCTAAAGCTAATTTTTAGTGCCCTCGAGACAGCAGGCCTGTGCTTATTTTCGAGCATTGGCTATTTAAGCACATTATTGTTTTAATTCCAGATCACTAAGCATCATACATGGATAAATGTTCAAAGTCACTTAGGTCCTTTTTTATGATCTTACCCTAATCACAATAAATAAATGTGAAGGAAAATAAACATATATAATAAAAGGCCTGTGACTAATAAAGAAAATAATGGAAAGAGCAGGTGATTGGCTTCCGCAGGAAAGGTTTGTTCCGAAGGAAATTGTTTTCGTTGACCCAAATCCATTCTGCGTTTATACAACTGATGCGTCACTTCCAGTTTTATAAACTGTTGTATTTTTGTCCCTACCCTAGATGCATAGAAGTGCAATTTGCCATTAAAAGTTCAGACTGTTCTGCATATATTTGCATATTTATGGGCAACCATATAAAACAAAAATAAAGGAAATAGCAGGTGATTGGTTTCCGTAGGAAACTTTTTTTTCTCCGGAAGATATAGTTTTCTTCGACCCTGATCCATTCTGCGTTTATACAACTGATCAATGCGTCACTTCCAGTGGATAAACTGTTGCCAGACTATCCTTTTTTTCCAGTCGCCTATTTTTCTATCCCAGGTGCATAGAAGTACAATTTACCATGAAATGTTCAGACTTTTCTGCATATATTTGCCCAAACAGGCAACCGTATAAAACAGAATTTGAATATTTCTCTTTGTTTGGGGCCAACATATTGAGGTTTTGGGCCACTAGTATTCAAGAAATCTTGTTTTTATTTGCCTGACTGGGCCACAAGGGAAACTGGTTAATTTCTCCTACTGATTAAACTGATTTAAACAAAATTCAAATTATGTTCATTAATGTTTTGGTACAAAGAATGACAAGTATGTTCACCAACAATTCAAGTGTAAGTGGATGTTATCGGCAAGCTCTTGCCAAGCCAAATCATTGCTCACTATATTGTTATTATCATTCATTATCCACTATTTATTATTGGCAAACGTTCAACTTGCATTTTCTCCAAAGATCTACAATGTACATCCTGCGACAGGAAATCATTCAAATGTTGTGTTATTGCCCCCTACCAAGTCATCTCCCTTTTTCTGGCAAAAGACGCAAATTCAAAGGCAAATTGTCCTTGAATAATCCAGGCATGTCTTCATATAATTGCATCAACAACATATTTATTTGGGATATTGCTATTGGAAACAAAGGTTAAAGGTGTATTTTTCAACTGGAGTACTAGCAATATGATTGTATGTAGACTGAAGTGGCCTAGAAAGCATGATATACTCTCCTATCATAATATTTGTTTTTTAAATCACAATGTTTCTAAAAAAAATAAACAAATTAATCAAATGATTGAATATGGTCAAAATTAGATTTATTGGCTTGGCCATTAGATTTATAGGCAAATTAAATTGCATTGTTTTCAAGACTAAATTTAAGATTTAATTTGACCAAACAACAGTCTTGATCTTGTCAAAAAGCAATTAGGCCTAATCAAAGGATACTTGAATTATATTGTAATTCTAATCAACAATCACCTTCAAATTGATTTAAAATGTAAATGACATTTCAAACTTAAATATAGAGCCAATATTTGTATCATATCTTCAGCTCATTTCATAATCAATGTTTATGATTATCAAAATTTTGTCAATGTTTACAAGTGGTCTACTTATAAAGGTTGCTTTTCGTAATTCCTTGTGTGGCAGGTTAGACATACAGAGCTATATTATCACTTATTCAGTATCCATTCCACAGTAAATAGCATACTACAAGTACACACGAGGTACACAAAAACTCAATATGAACTGCAATAATGTATACTTCATCTTGACAATATCCATTCATTGTTTGCTTTAAAGGCCGAGAGAAATCAATAGAATCAATACTACAAGCAGGTACGGCAATTCTACCAATAGCCAACTGACCAAACATGTTTTACCACGTCCAACTGTAAATTCTAAAACTGTATTGATCGATAAATTTCATTCTCCTTGCAGTACAAACATGTACACAACAGAACAAGAGTTATATAATTCTTGTCTTTTTGCTGAGAAAGTGCAGTTAATATGTGCAGCAGAAAAGTCAAGATCAATTTGTCAGCAATTTGTGTACATTCATATGCCAAGGATTCAAACCATGTCCTGACCTCGAGTATGAATTTCACCGTCTCAAACTCTCAATATCATTCTCTAAAGTCACTTGATCCGTGACTTTCATTAAATTTCACTACAGGTGGTTCAGTAGTCAGTGCACTTTATCATAACAAAAACACTGAGCAACAGAGCCAAACATTTCGTCTTCAAGCTTCAGGGAAGTCAAGATCAAGTTGTCATCCAAATCCAATTATTCATGACCTCATTTTTATTATCTCTAATCTTTACTCTTTAAATGCAGCATTAGGTATGCAATTATATAGTTACACAATGTCACAATCAAACACTGTTGCCAATCCTTTACAATTTTACAATGGGGTAATCTTAATAATCTTCATAATTCTATTGGCATTTTAACATTTTTACTACTTTCATCTACGTATCATTTGAACTTTTCTTTTAACAGGTTCATAAAACCTACATGTTGTAAAATATGTAACTGTCACATTCTTTTTAACTTTAAGCATCATATTTCTTCTATTCATTGTTTAAGTATGAATAGCATATTTGCCAACATTTGAAAGTCGGAAAACTGAACGCACATTGGAAGGGGGTCCAGGGACCCGCCGTAGCGTAGGGCCCATAGTGGGGGTGCAGGGGATAACACCCATGGTGGGGGTTCAGGGGGCAAAGCCCCTGAAGCTTCTAAGTTTCTGCATGTTGTGAAACCCCATGATGCTTTTATTTTATGGGTTCAAATAGTATTATTGAAGAAAGAAAAAAAATAATAATAAATAAATAAATAAATACAAATATCAGTTCATTGTATAACTTTAAATTTATAATCATAACAATTATAAATATTGTGACATAAAAATAGATGTATGGAAATCACAAAACCTCCAAACAGTGTTTTACTTTAGAAACATTATGTATTAATGTGTCTTTTAGATACATATCTAAGGTCTTTTTGCATTGAAATGTGTCAAATTGTCAATGACTGCCAGTGCGCTTGATTCACATGTACCATGTACATGGCGATTTAAGAGAGAGTCTGAATTCCTAGACTGATATGGCCTTGAAATAGGATGTCAGAGTGATCCACAGTAATGTAGACAGCTCAGACAGTGAATGATGGTCAGATATATGCAAGACATTACAGTAGATAATAAATGTACTGTACATGTACATGTGTACTAATGTAGGTCATATTCATACACTGTACATAGTGAATGTCCCCCCCCCCCCCCCCCCCCCCCATAAAACTTGCAAGCACATTTACTTCCACATTGCATACAATATGATCAAATCACAGATCTGTTGAATGTGGCATGTAAATGTGTAAATAGGCAATAGATTTGTCATAATATTCATATATGTTACAAAGTTATGTACGTGTACATACATGTAGTTAACGACAGAGAGTGTGATTTAAGTAGGATTTGCCATTACAGGTCTAATAACGTAATATTACATCATGTTGTCTGTGCATCATGTATGTAAATTTAGCATGCATCACATGTACACAAACTACTACACATTTAGCTCTGTTCAGTTTTAATAAAATGCAACACACATGTGTTGTGTGACTCATCAATATACATGTATACATGTTTCCAACAGGATGCAATATTATTCATGTCACATTTTCTCTTTCTCTGACCACTTTCATACACATCTGTTACAAATATAGAAATAAAAATTGTTTCCTCACAACCACATGTACCTAAATTTGAATGCATGTATGTAGGTTCTGATACTTTTCAAAACACATGATATATGGGCAATTCCGTATGAGAGAAGGCAAAAACACCACATCTCAAAGTTGAGCAATCTTCCCTAAATCAAACTGTTATCAATAGAGGAAAACTTGAATTTTAGGAAACTGAAAACCGATTGTATATAGCTCTATTGGTTTTTCAAATATTTCTGCTTGAATCGAACAGAAATTTATGACCTTTTATTCATAAATCAGCTTCATTTTATGAAAATAAAGTGAATCTTTTAATTCAATGACTGTTTCTGCTCATTTTCTCATATTTTCCATACGATGTTGTAACAATCACAAATTGTAAAGCATGGGCAGTAACTTCATTGCATATTTTTTTGAGAATTTGTTTTAATCTATGCACATTTGATCGTAATTCCGTTACGATAAACCGTTTTAAGTTTTTCTCAATATCTTATTACCTGTTCTTTGGTCATGTCATTGTGAATTCTCTTCCTTTACCATAGTCCTAAGAACTTCCAACATAATTTTCTAAAATAATGTCACTACTTTTTCCAAAAATGGTGTAACAGTATTAGTAATTCCGTTACGTAACGGAATTACACGCACATGGTTTGTAAGGTATTGAATGATATTGCTGAAAATAATTTTGTTTTTTGTTCTGAATGTAGAAATACCCTTTAAATAGCATGAACTGTAGCCATGTAGACAATAAGTCATTAGACATGTATTGTACAATGTTACTTTATGTGACTCATTACCTCACATGCTTCATATTGCAGCAATGGAGATTTAACTAAATTAATACACGATAGATAATTTCTCTCTCCTTGAACATAATAGAGATGATAATGTTCTATCATTAAATTAGTTTCTAGCAAGACCCACTTGACTGAAATTATGAAGATGCAGCAGATTCATGTTTGTACTTTAGAAAGGGAAAAACAAAAACAATAAAAATTGTTTTAAAATATCGAGTAATTAGTATGACACTGATTCTACATTTATTTTCTCACATTAATTTACAATGATGTATTTTAAGATATAAATCATACCTTCAACTTTCAAGGAGATTTGATATTAATAATTTTGTATGTAGATTTGATTATCATTGATCAGTTAAGGGCTCATAACTCACCATTAATTATGTAAATTTGTATTAAACTGAAGCATATAAAATCAAACATAAATACAGAATAGGCTTCAAGATATTCAAAACTATATACTACAGGCTAAGATATGTTTGATTCATTATCATAAAGTCAGAATTCATTGAGTGTTCAGTGTGCTTCTGTATGCAGATCAAAGATGTACGGAGTACAAAAACAAAAAGTACAAAAACTGTACAAAGTATTTGTATTTTCAAATGGGAATTCCTAAAGGTGTCTTTCATTTTTTGCAATTCGATATTTATATTTTATATGCCAACTTTTTGTATTTGGATCATACATGTTTATATCCGATATATCATGTATTTCATGGAATGAATGAAAACGCATTCCAAATTAATTTGAGAGTAAATTAAGATCACTTTAAGGATGAATTTTTAAAAGAATAATTTCAGAATATAA
>JBAMJV010005221.1:0-76256 GCA_037951105.1 Echinarachnius parma
AGCTGTATGTGTAATTGGTATTGATAATATGCAAATATTAAATAAATCCATAAGTTGGCTTATACTTGAGGAGGGATTTTCCTCAGTGTAAAATAAAGTAATATACTTTGGTAATTGTTTTATTCATTTGTAATGTGATTTGTTATGTGCAATGGTAATGTGTACATTTGTACTTAATATCTTAATACGCGTCTATGTGTAGATGTGCAACAGTGAAGTACGTCAAACGTAAAGTGTAATTGTTATGTAATTTGTTATGGATAAAAGAAGGGAAGGAGAGAGAACAAATTATTATTTTTTGTTTGTTTGTAATGTGCATTAGTGAATTAGTAATGTGTATAATAGTAATGCGCATCTGTCTTGTGCACTGTAATGGGTAACTGTATTGTGCAATTGTAATTTGTAAATTTGTGTAATAATATACCCATGCAAGAAACTAATGTAGTAAAGTGTGCAAAGTGCACAATCATGATTTATTTTATTTTATAGACATAGAGCCTGACACATCACTGGCTTCACGCGGGAAGGTCGGCCATTTTGAAATTTTATTTTTGATATAATTTTGCAACGATACAAGGACCTGACGGATTCTCCTTTCTGCTTATGTGTTTGTTGACCGGTCCACCATGGTATCTTTCACACCTGCTGTGATTCTGCTCATTTTTGTTGCTGCCATTTCCAGCCTTCTCCCCAATACCGGACTTATACAAGGTCAAGGTCAAGGGCAAGATCAAACTCAACACCAAGACCATCTTCATAACTCAAGTAAGATCCTTCCATCATCTCTTCAGACACATATAAGAGCTCTGTGTGTACTAAATCCAAATTCTATTAATGGTTATGCTAAAGTGAAACTTTCAAGTTATAAACATGACCTATTGAAAATTGATGAAGCAAAGCTTACATCATGCATCCTCCTTCTAGCTTTATCATTATCTAACGATGTTCAAGTAAACCCAGGCCCTGTCAAGTTCCCATGTGGCCTCTGTAAGAAATCTGTAAGATGGAATCAACGTGGTGTGTGCTGTGATTCCTGTGATGTTTGGTACCATGCGAAATGCCTGGATATGAACACACCATCATATGAGGCTTTACAAGCATCGCATGTTTGTTGGATATGTTACACATGTGGTATGCCAAATGTTGCATCTTCATTATTTTATGGTTCTTCCGAAATTGAATGTTCAAACAGCTTCTCGCCTCTTTCTCCTCTGGAAGATGCATCTTCTGTGTTCACGCCATTAGCTATGTCTTCCCCTACAACTGGTGGCGGTGCTAAGTCTAAGGCTAAGCTCCCTCCATCTAACAACAAGGGCAAGGCCAAGGCTAAGCAACATTGTAACCGTAAAATTAGGGCCGTAGTCATTAATTTTCAGGGCCTTAGAAGTAAAATTGAATCGTTGACTGAACTTATTCATTCTGTTAATCCTGACATTATATTTGGAACTGAAACTTGGGCAAATGATTCCATTAGTAATTCTGAACTCTTTCCCTCACACATCGACCTTTACGATATTTGGCGGAAAGATCGCAAAGACAGCCATGGGGGTGTCCTTATTGCTGTAAGGAAATCTTTGTTAGCCATTCCTCTCCCTGACCTCGATGCAGACTGTGAAGTTTTATGGGCCAAGTTCAAGTTCTCTGGATATAGGGATATCTATGTAGGAGCTTTCTATAACCCACATCACAACGACCCTCGCGGCCTTCCTGGTCTTGAGGTTTCGATGAGTAAACTTCCTCCAGATGCATACAAGATTCTCGCTGGTGATTTTAATTTGCCAGACATTAATTGGGAGTCTGACTCAGTCAAGCCTAGCTCTGCTAGAATCTATAAAAGTAGTGAACAGTCATGTAACCTACTTCTTGATATTGCTTGTACTCATAATCTCCAGCAAGTTGTTAACTTTCCAACAAGACAACAAAATATGTTAGATCTTCTGTTCACCAGTAATCACACGCTGGTGGATTCTGTCAAGCCCATTCCGGGAATTAGTGATCACGACTCCATTATTCAGGTTGACTTAAACGCTTGATAATATTTTTACTAATAATTTAGACAATATGTTAACAGGTGTCTTGGCTGCAGATGTAAGTGATCACTTACCTATTTTTTGTATTTGTTATAGATATTGCAATGACCAAAATAATAATCCAGAATGTACTTTTGAAAAGCGTGATTATAGTGAAACAAATATTATAAAGTTTATAAATAAAATACAACACATTATATGGGTAATAAATGAAGACCCCAATCACAGCTATGATTGTTTTTTACATCAATTTTTGAAATGTCATAATGATTGTTTTCCTGTCAAATTGGTGAAAAATAAAAAGAAATGTAAAAATAAACCCTGGTTTACAAATACTCTACGTAAAATGTGCAATAAAAAATGGTTGTTGTATAGAAAATATTTAAAGAATCGGTCAGAGTATAGACATGATGTATATAAAAGGTATAGAAATTTAGTTGATAAAGAATTGAAAAAAGCTAAACATACGTATTTGAAAAGAAAATTTGATAGTGCCATGGGTGACATGAAACGTACTTGGAATATATTACAGGATCTATTGGGTACTCAAAAGAAAGGTAAACAAAATATTAAAGAAATACTGTATGAGGGAAACATTGTTCAAGATAAAAATGTGATTGCTCAAATTTGTAATGATTACTTTGTAAGTATTGGTTGCAAATTACAGGATGATGTTCCGTGTTCAAATGTCCATTATATGACCTTTTTAAAAAATAATCAGAAAACTGCATTTTTTACTCCGGTGACACCCAAAGAAGTAATTGAAATTGTTTGTGATTTAAAAAGTAAATCTAGCTCTGGTTTTGATAATGTAGACATTTCTATTGTAAAGCGCGTTATTCATATTATTTGTGAGCCACTTTGTAAAATATTTAACTTATGTTTAGAAAAGGGTATATTTCCAGACAAAATGAAAGTGGCCAAAGTGATACCAGTTTTTAAGGGTGGAATGGATAACGACGTTAGTAATTATAGACCCATATCAGTACTTCCTGTGTTTTCAAAAATTTTAGAAAAAGCATTTTATAATAGACTTTTATGTTTTTTGAATGAGTGCAATATAATATCAGATCATCAGTATGGCTTTAGGCCAGGACATTCCACTTCTTCAGCTTTATCTGAGTGTATTTATAAAGTTACTAATTGTTTTGATAAAAAAGAAGTTATGTTGGGATTATTTCTTGATCTCAGCAAGGCATTTGACACTTTGGATCACACAATTTTATTAAATAAACTTAAACATTATGGAATTAGGGGTGTTTTGTTGGATTGGTGTCAAAGTTATTTATCTGAGCGCAAACAATATGTTTCGGTTGGAAAATGTGAATCTCAAATGAAGGCTTTTAGTTGTGGAGTGCCCCAAGGCTCAATTTTAGGCCCTTTGCTTTTTTTAATATATATGAACGATATTTACAATGTCTCTGAAGATCTTCATTTTATTAAAGGACAATGAAATCCAGACAAATTGTTGTATGCACTATTAGACACTAAATATAATGAATAGTCTCTGAAAATTTGAGCACAATCGGTCAAGAAATAAGAAAACTATGGCTCTTTGAAAAGAGCCATGTATTTCTCGAGTGACTCAAATTGGCAACGCACTCTGGCAAAGTTGTGGACAACTCCCCATACATTTTGTACACAACATTTCAGTTTTGTTCAATTTTCTCAAAATCTATGTTTACCCTTCGTTCGAGTTCAACATATGTTTTGTAGAATGCTTTTATACATAACATATCATGAGTTTGGGGAATGGAAAAATGTGACTATAAAGAAAACTGTAAAAATGGGAACATTTGTGTACAAAACATATGGGGAGTTGTCCACACACTTATCAGAGTGCGTTGCCAATTTGAGTTCCCCATAGGAATAAATGAACATCTTCAAATAGCTGTAGTTTTCTTGTTTCTTACCCGATTATGCTCCAACTTTCAGAGATTCTTCGTCTTAATCTCTTCAATACTATGAAAGCAACATTGAAAGCAACATTTTGTTTGGGTTTCATTGCCCTTTAAATTTGCAGATGACACCAGTGTGTTCATGTCCGGTAAAGATCCTTGTACACTATATAATAAATTTAATTTTGAATTAGTAAATCTTTCTCAGTGGTTATTTGCTAACAAATTAGTTTTAAATGTTAAGAAGACAAATTATATGATATTCACAAAGAGACATATAAATATAGATTGTGAAGTCAAATTGGGAAATGAAAGTATTAAATGTGTTTCATCTCTCAAATTTTTAGGGGTTATTATAGACAATAAATTATCGTGGCATGAACACATTGGTGTCGTCTGTAATCAGGTTTCTAAAGGTGTTGGAATATTATATAGATTACGCCAATTACCTCATTATATATTACAAACTCTGTACAGGGCAATAATTCTTCCATATTTAAATTATTGCAATATAGCGTGGTGCAATGCTTCTGATACTTATGTAAATAGATTATTTTTATTGCAAAAGAAAGCCGTCCGGATAATGTCCAGCTCTGCTTATCTTGCCCACACAAAGCCTCTCTTTGCCAAAATGAAGATTTTAAATGTATTTGATTTGAATAATTATAATATTGCAATATGTATGTATTTATGTTCTAAAGACAAATTGCCTCATTTAATATCTTCTTATTTCTATTTGAATCAAGATGTTCATGAATATAATACAAGGTCATCAACAAATTATCATCTTCCTCTGGTGAAATCCAATGTTTCAAAAGATTCCCTTTTCTATAAGGGACCAATTATTTGGAATCACATTGAAAATGAAATTAGAAACAGCCCCTCTGTGAACTCCTTTAAACGTAAATATAAATTAGTGCTTTTGGCAAATGCTACTAACCAGTGAATATTAGTACGGTAACCTGGCATATATGTATGTGTATGTGTGTGTGTGTGTGTGTGTGTGTGTGTGTGTGTGTGTGTGTGCGTCTGTCCGTGTGTGTTTCTCTTTACTTTATGTGTCTACTCGAAACAGTATTCATTTTTGAATTTACATTGTAACTGATTAATTTGCATGTTTCTCTCGGGGGACAATCTCGATAAGCTTATTGTCTGCTTTTGTTGTCCCCACCACATAATTTACTATTATTTAGTTTGATGTATAACAAACTTTTATATATTTACCTGTATTTTACTGTGAATGTACACATGAATTGTATTTTAAATTGTGGAAATAAAATGAACTGAACTGAATGAGCTTCTGTTAAACACCAGAAAACTCAAGCGCATAAAGTCTACAATTATAAGAAGGCTGACTTTGATAAGATCAGATCTGAGCTACTGGCTTTTTCTGATGTCTATTTTAATAATGATCCTGACGCTCTGTCCGTTAATCAGAATTGGGAAGCCCTAAAGTCTAAATTACTCTATTTGAAAGAAAAGTACATTCCTAGTAAGATGAGTAGTACTAGGTTCAATATACCCTATATTACACGTGAAATTAAGTGCAAGATCAGACAGAAGCATCGCGTGTATAATCGAGCTAGGAAAAGCCAGTCTCAGGAGGATTGGAGTCTTTTCAGGGAACTTAGATCCCAAGTTCAGAAATCTCTTCGATCTTCCAGATGGAAATATCTAAACGAGGTGATTGGCCCTAGCCTGAAAGATAAACCTAAAGCCTTCTATCAATATGTTAAAAGGCTCAGACAAGATTCCACAGGTATCCAACAACTTAACCACAAAGGATGCCTTAGATCGTCTAGCCAATAAAAGGCAGATATCTTGGGCTCTCAATTTGAATCTGTCTTTACCGCCGAACCAGACATCCCCCTGCCTAACATTCTTCCTTCCAAGTACCCATCTATGGCGGATATAATAGTTCAGGGCAACGGTGTTGAAAAACTCCTCAGGGGATTAGACCCATCTAAATCATCTGGTCCTGACAATATCCCGGCCATTCTTCTGAAAGAGACAGCCTCTGAAGTTAGCCCTATCCTCACACACATTTATAATCAGTCATTAAAGACTGGTGTCCTTCCTGACGACTGGAAGAAGGCCCACATAGCCCCGGTCTTCAAGAAAGGTGATAAGACGAAAGCTGAAAACTATCGTCCTATCTCCCTGACTAGCATAGCTTGTAAAACCCTGGAACATATCTTGGTTTCATCAATTATGAAACATCTTGATACCTATTCCATCCTCTCTCCTTGTCAGCATGGATTCAGAAGAAAATATTCTTGTGAGACACAGTTGTTGTTAGCAGCTCATGACCTTGCTGATTCTTATAGGGAAAAGAAGCAAGTCGACATGATTATGCTAGATTTCTCGAAGGCCTTTGATAAGGTCCCGCACAATCGCCTGATCCTTAAACTTAGACATTATGGTATCCAAGACCATAATCTCATATGGATACAGAACTTCCTCTCCAACCGTGAACAGTCTGTAGTCTTGGAGGGTGTCAAATCCAAGGCCTCCCCTGTTATATCAGGTGTTCCCCAGGGTACCGTCTTGGGCCCTACACTCTTCCTTCTCTATATCAATGACTTGCCTGATCAAACTTCATCAACAACCAGACTATTCGCTGATGATTGTATGCTTTATCGTGAAATCAACAGCAGCGCAGATGCTCGGATGTTGCAGAAAGATCTTGATGTACTTCAGCAGTGGGAAAACACCTGGCTGATGTCATTCAACCCTGGCAAATGTATTGTCATGAGGTTCTGCCCTTCTCGATATCCAGTGAATTACAATTACTACATCCATAACACCCTTCTTCAAATCTGTGAGTCTGGAAAATACCTTGGAGTCACCTTGTCCAATGATTTCAAATGGTCATCACATATCTCGGCAATCTCTAAGAAAGCCTCCCAACAGCTTGGTTTCATCCGCCGAAATACAAGGTTCCTCCCACAATCCTTCAGAGAGGCGGCTTACAAGTCTCTTGTGCGTCCTCACTTAGAATATTGTTCCAGTGTTTGGGATCCCCATACAATCTCAGAAATCCAGACACTAGAGAGGATACAAAGACAAGCTGCTCGTTATGTCACGGCTGATTATCGAAGAACAAGCAGCGTGTCCGTTATGATCAGCAAGCTAAAAATGGCCCAGCCTATCTTCAAGGCGCGCTGTGAGCAGACTCACCATGGTTTATAGAATCATGAATAACCTCGTTGCAATTCCTCCAGATACATTTTTTACTATAAACTCATCTAAAACTAGGAAAAAATCACAACATGTGCTTCCAAACATACCGTCCAAGGGGCAATATCGACAAATTTGCATTCGCTCAACGGTCTCACTTGATCAATTCAAAGATCTTGTAACAAACCACTATGAATCAACACATTTTGATTAGGCCCACACTCCTCCTTATATCGTGTACACAAGTTAAGTTCATCTTCGAGATAGGGTGCATTATAGCCCTTTGAAGATTATAGAAGAAGAGAAGAGAAGAGTAGAGCCATCTCATTGGTAGTTAGGGCTTATATTTTATGAGTTTATATTTTATATACTTGGGGTGGTGCCAGGTGTCTGAGGCGGGAGTCCCGTTCACCTGTCCCACCCCCACATAATATTGGCATTATAATTGTTATTAATGTCGAGTTCGAGTTGTACTCATACTTATGGGTTTGCATTTATATATTTGGGGTGGTTTCAGGTGTCTGAGGCGGGAGTCCCGTTCACCTGGCCCACCCCTACACATGATTCCAATATTGTAATTATTAATAATTTATAGTTAAAATTGGTGGTTTTATTAATGGGTGTATAGTGTATACTATATACACTTGGGGTGGTGTCAGGTGTCTGAGGCGGGAGTCCCGTTCACCTGGCCCACCCCCTCACACATGATTTTGGCATTGTAATTGCTAATAATGTTGAAAATAAATATAAACTATTATATACTTTAATAACACTCGAGGAGGGATTTCCTCGGTGTGAAATGATTTAATATAAAATAGTATTAGTAAATTGTAATTGCGTGCAAATTGCACAATCTTGTATACTTTTTGTATGGAAGATTTAATAATTATATACACATGAGGAGGGATTTTCCTCAGGTGCCTAGTATTATACTAATATATGAATATAAAAAGTAATTATAGCAAGGAGACGGGGAATCCCCCCCCCCCCCGGCCAGAGCATAGCCAAAATAACCCGGCCTGGTTCGTTTCCGAAGTTGCGGTTCAATGTGAAGTCGAGCGGAAACTATCCACCATATCGTTTTACCTTTTGATATACCGACCATGTATTTTATGGCATAATTGTGCTCCTTTGATATTTGCTTTTAACTTTACTACAACATATTCACATCTTATCTAACAAATAGCAAATGTTCCGCTGATTCCGTGGCGTATTAATGGCAGTGACACAGACTAAGGAGACTAAGGGGCTCAGGGATATTTCCCCCCCCCCCCCCCAACAAACGAACAAAAGAAGTTAAAATGAGCCACTGAAAATCATTAAATTGGCCCTCGAAATGTAGCCCTTGACAATATTGGTTATATTTTTCCTGGAATGGGAACCGGAATATGTGCCTCAAATAATTTGAAACATTATTTGAAGAATTGTAACAAACTAAACGAATAGATAAATAAACGCGCAAACAAACGTTAAGTAATTAAGTAATTACGTCCCTGAAATTCGCGTGCCACGCAGCTGTATCACTGCACGAACTACATTATTTACATAATTTGTTGAATTTCATGATAAGCAGTATTGTGAAAAGGGGCATTTCCCCCTGGTTGTTAGGGTCTACTGTCTTCCCACCAAGTGCGATGTTTTCTCCGCACTGTGCATCCCTCCAGACGTCCCATGGGATTTATCAAAGAATCAATTCAGTTGTTTCCGTATTTAAAGGGACATTCCCTCTTTTGCAAGCCAAATTTCAAAAGATGCGAAGTTATTGTTTTATATGAAAGAAAATGCCATTTAATAGCATGCCTGAAAAAAATAGGGCTTGAAATCTCTTCTTCGTGGAGTTATAGGCCTAAATCTAATAAAACATCGTCCAACGGTTAATTATGCATGATACGTATATTCACCCGTCGAGAAAGTTCGCTCACGGATTCCACGGAGCGCCACGGCGCTATGCGTGACCCCTATGTGACCCGCGCTAGCTACGTGACCCGCGCATGAATAAGAGTGGGTAAGCGATTACTAATCAAAATAACCAAACCTCGCTTAAACTGACTACATGTAATTATAATTCTTCATGATCTTTTTTCGTGACATACCTTTACAAATGTCGGCTTCACAATACCTTCACAAGAATAAGTGCAATATTGTTTTAATATTATGCTAAATCAGTTAAACGTCTTTATTGACCAATATATAGTTTGATGGAGGGACGCATTCGTTTTTCATTCGTAGAATCAAAATTACTGGGCTGTTCGATCTGATTTTGTTTGTGTGTGTTACATTCATCCCCATTCGTCAACTGGAAACTGTTCAGACGTTTTGTAAAAGGGGGACTGTCCCTTTAAGCAACAGCATTTAATAAAATAAAACGGTAAAGCCTGCGTCACAAATCAAACGGACCCCGGCCGAATTTATAGATCGCAATAGAGTCGCCGAATTTCATCCGCCAGGGAGTCGAGCGTATTTTTCGCTCCCTGTCACATATTGCACGGGGCTCGGGCGAACTCTTATATCGACATCAGAAATCCGGCGCCCATCAGTAAACAAAAGGAGTCGGGCGAAAATCGCTGAATTTGGGAGCAGGTTTCGGTGACCTGCGAACGTCGGCCGACCCCTAAAAAACGCGGCGGAGCCCGCAGTGATCCAGCATACACCGGCCGTATTCCTGGCGAAAATGCCTATTTGAGCTCGCAGAGAATTCGGACGGGCTCCGTTTTGGATTTGTGACGGCCCCATTAGAAAGACAGAACAGCTGTACAGAGGGCCTATATTTAATTTCTCCTTTACCGTATTGTCATTCCCACTCTTCTACATGACAAGTGATAAGGAGTTACCTAGCCACTAGCTTAGATCCTACGTAATATATATTGTTCAGTGATCAAAAGTTATCAATTATAGATCTACGCCATTTTCAAGACTCAAACAACTCTCGCTCAAACAACTCTCGTTTATCAGACTGTATATTCGACAAAAATAGTATCTAAATCCTGATTTTTTTAGATACCGGTACTCAAACGCTACGCACCATACGAAGAGATTTTGAGTGACAAATATGTGATTTTGATAACATCAACATGCCGACTGGAGTGAAAAAAGTGCCAAAAACTGGACAGAAAAAGAACGCCAAGGGAAAAATCCCCAGTGACACGGCGCAAGAGTTTTCCATCCCCCGAGAGTTCGGGGTCGGAAACCGACCAGAGCAACACTGACGAGCCAGCAGCACTAGAACTGGACAATAACGTCAAAGCGGCTATTGAGCGTCAAATCGGCCATTCATTGCGTTCACCGAACCTTATCAAGCAAATTGCACAAGACGTGTGTAAGGTCATAGCGACATCGTTCGAAGAGAAAATAACAAAGAAGGTGTACGACGCTGTAAGCCTGGACATGAAAAAGCACAGCGACGAAATAGGAGCCTTGGAGAAGAAAGTGACTGACATGAGGAAGGAGATCAAGATGATGAAAAATGAGACCGACGACGCTGAGCAATACAGCAGAAGAAACTGCCTGCGCATATACGGCCTCACAGAGGGACCAGATGAAAAGACAGACGATCTCGTCTTAGATGTATTCAACGCGAAACTCGGTCTCGGAATACACCGGGAAGCTATCGACCGCAGCCACCGCATCACGCCGCGTCAGAGGCAAGACGGAAACCTTGACCATGACCCATCCATGCCATCGACATCATTCGCGGACGCGGCACGGAGAAGGAAGCCTAGAGCAGTCATCGTTCGCTTCAGCCGTTACAACGCACGTAACGAAGTCTACAGAGCGAGAACCAAGCTGAAAGACGTACAAGGCCCGAAAATCTACATTCGCGAAGATCTGACAAGCAAGCGGGCCACACTCTACTGGGAGCTGGTCAACAGCAAGAAAACAAAGACATGCTGGACCCAAGATGGGTCCATCTTCGCCCTCACGCGAGACTCCAAGAAAGTGAGAATCAGCGACGCCCATGACATCGAAAACTTGTAAGAAAATACTCATCTTCATAACTTGTCTTAATATTATAGCGTACCATTAAATATGTCATGCAATGCTGCTAACGATGATTTTCCATGTCTGATCTGCCGCAAAGAAGTAAAGGAGAATCATAATGCTTTGTTGTGTTTTACATGCAACAAATGGGCACATTTTGAATGTTCAAGAGCTTCTTGGGACACCTTCAACTCCGACAGAAACTGGACTTGTGACATATGTCTTTTTAAAGAATTACCACAAACTGTACATTTTAATGAAATTGACACTTATGTCCATCACAACATAGAGTGGATGGATATAAGTATGACAGTGTTGAGAACACTTTTGATAAACTGAAATCTTCTTCAGGCATTAATATTGCCCATTTGAATGTCTGCTCACTGTTTACAAATATTGATGAGGTGAAACATTTTTATAAATAATAACATTCATATATTTTCTTTATGTGAAACACGATTAGACGAGTCTGTTAGTGAAGCAGAAATATGTATTCCATGTTATAGAAGTGTAAGACTAGACCGAAACAGAAATGGAGGTGGGATTATCACACATATTAAAGATAATATACCATTCAATGTAAAACAGGACCTCATGTTTGATGACTTAGAGCTCATGTGTATTGAAGTTTCCTTACCCAAACAAAAAACATTTATGGTTGTATATTGGTACAGACCACCGAATTCCCAAAATATCATGTTTGATAAATTTGAAGCATTACTTCAGCTATTGGAATCAACATCGAAAGATGTTTTAATTATGGGAGACCTAAATTGTGATTTTATTTAAAAAAACATTAAATCATCAGACAAAAATACTGAAACGTTTGGGTGAGGAATATGATTTAAAACAGCATGTTGATAAACCAACAAGAGTAACACCAACTTCTTCAACCTTAATTGATGTACTATTTTCTTCAAATCATGACAAAGTTACCTTCTGTGACGTCATCCCACTGAGCTTGAGTGATCATTATATGATAGTATGCTCTCTCGGAAGAGAAAAATATCCTAAAGCACAGCATAAATATGTTAATTATCGCAATATGCGTAGATTTGACGTAGATAAATTCAAAACTGATTTACGTCAAGTGAACTGGGATGATGTTTTAGAAGATTCCGATCCAAATACTGCGTATGAAACTTGGGCTGTTAAGTATAATATAGTTTTGAAAAAACATGCTCCTTTAAAAAGAAAAAGAGTGCGTCAAAAAGAGTCATCCTGGATTAATGATGATATATTGAATAAAATACGTGAACGAGACCGTATGAAACGTAAAGCTAAACGTACTAAACTAGATAGTGATTGGACTTTGTATAAAAAATCACGAAATTCTGTGACGGCAATGATAAGGAGAGCAAAACGTTCATACGTCTCTGAAAGTATTTTGAATAATACAGGTGACAGCACAGCAATGTGGAAGTCATTGAGGCGCATAATGCCTAAAAAACGAAATGTTGGCTCTATTCCAAAAATTACTGTTGATAGAAAAGAAATAACAGGTTCAAAAAATATAGCATCATGTTTTAATGATTATTTTGTTGATTTAGCTACAAGAAGGAAAGAGACCAGAAAGTTTGGTACTAGTATGGAGCAGTATATGACTCCCGTTGATTCTATATTTAGGTTTAAAGAAATTTCCCAAGAGGATGTTTTGAAATGTATACATGGTATTGCAAGGAACAAGGCCACTGGCCTTGATCAAATCCCCGCTAGCGTTGTTAAAGACTCTATTGAATGTATTGTTCAACTACTTACACACATCATCAATTTATCACTAGTAATACATGGTATTGCAAGGAACAAGGCCACTGGCCTTGATCAAATCCCCGCTAGCGTTGTTAAAGACTCTATTGAATGTATTGTTCAACTACTTACACACATCATCAATTTATCACTAGTGACGGGTAAAATCCCCGATGCTTGGAAAAAGGCTCGTGTAACTCCCATACACAAAAGTGGAGATACCTCAGACCCCACAAATTATAGACCGATTTCGATCCTTCCTATTTTGTCAACAGTATTGGAAAAATTGGTATTTAATCAAGTATATGATTATTTGTCGGTAAATAATTTACTGAATCAAAATCAACATGGTTTTCGCCCTAACCATTCTACTTTAACTGCCCTTATGTCTTTGACTGATGATATGATCTAATCTACAGATGAATGAAATGTAGTTGGTGTTGTTACACTAGACTTAGAAAAGGCTTTTGACTTGATATCCTTCGACATATTATTGAAAAAAATAAAAAATACTTTGGCTTTGACCAAACAGTTATTAAATGGTTTCGGAATTATTTTTTGGGTAGAGAGCAATCCACATTAGTAAATGGAAGTTTATCTTCGAGCCGAACTGTAAAAAGTGGTGTACCCCAGGGTAGTATACTTGGGCCGTTATTATTTATTATTACATTGAATGATATACATAAATCTGTTAATAAATGTTCAATCTCTCTTTACGCTGATGATACATGTATGTACTATGCTTCAAAGGATCCCAAAGATTTAGAGAAATCAATTAATGATGACTTGAAGTCTATTATGCGTTCGTTTTCAAGTAATGAACTTTTGCTTAATATACCCAAAAGTCAATTTATGTTAGTTGGATCAAAACACAATTTGCGCCAGTTTTCTGATGTTATAATAAGTATTGGTAATACCAAATTACAGAAAGTTACGGAGTGTAAACATCTTGGGGTCATGCTTGATTGTAATCTTTCATGGGACCAGCAAATAGACTTCGTAAGGAAAAAGGCACTAAAAACATTCCACGCTCTCAGACGAGTGAGGCAGTTCGTAGATAAAACGACTTTTCTTGTACTTTATAAGACTTTGATTCAACCCCACTTTGATAATAATAGTTTGATTTGGATGAATGGGCATCTTACACAGTTAAGTCGCCTTCAGGTTATACAAAATAGATGCTTACGTTTGGTACTTGGTGTAAATAGTCGCTTCAATAGAGAAACTTTATATAGAACACTTGGTGTCGATCAGCTGGAAGTTCGCCGAAAGAAACAAGCTTTGGTTTTTATTTTTAAGTTACTACACAATCTTGCCCCTCCATTGTTGTCATCCCGCATAGAGTTAAAACCCCACTTAGATTATAGATTGCGACATGCAAACACCCAAATTGAATTGCCTCGACCCCGCACAAACTTTATTCGAAATAGCCCATTATATGATGCATCAAAACTGTTTAACATTCTACCTATTTATTTACGAATTATACACGACGTTAAGATATTTAAAAAGGAAATTATGAAGCTACCCATACTAGATTTATAATTCATGTTCATATTAGTTGTTCAATGATTGTTTTACTCATGTATATACTTATGCCTATTGGTTTCCTCGTTCATTCTGATTAGTAAATTATTATTACCCCAATCTTTGTAAATATGTTTTATTTTTCCCCTGTTTAAATAACTTGTTTGTAATTAATATTTTGTATTATTTTATGTATTTCTGTATTCTTTTTTCTCACGGCCCTGCTGAAAAACAGCTTGTAGCTGAAAGCGGGCATTTTATTATTGTATATACCGTGATTAAATAAAATAAACAAACAAACAAACAAACGTAGCTCGAAATGGGCCAATGAGCATGCACGATATTTTCCCTAGTAGAATACTTACACTTTTTTTTTAAACATAGTATACCATAAATCTATTTTTTAATCGAGCATATGCTATTTCTCCATTACTTGAATACAAAACCCCATTTCAATCCTCATCATGCAGTTCTGCACTATCTAATGTGTTAAATCGTTACACTGTTATGCTTTCTTTCATCCCGATTACACATCACGATAGGGGGAATATGGAATAAGCAAGAAAATTCGTGGATCTTCTCGCTCTGCTTTTTGATCGTGACACCTGTTTGATAAGAAAGGGATATTCATGAAAGAAACAAAACATGTTGCTCATTACAATATTTTCTTTCTTTGGCCTTATTTGGGCAAAATGTATTTCAATTTAAAGAAATATTTTAGCTATATGGTTCCTTGTGATTATACAGGGTGGACCCCAAAAACTGAACGGGGCACTTCCCAAAATATAGTAACAAAATTATTATGTCCGTCGGATAGGGTCTTTTTCAATGAAAAACGATACCAAGAACAGCTATTTTGGTTGAGTAGTTTTTGTTTTAGGGCGCTGTGAGTGACACCATGTCAGGTTCCCATTTTTGTCAATCTTTACCAAGTCAGTGCTCGATAATTTGCACTTGCGAACCGTTATAGCGGAACAGTACGCGCGCCATTGTTAGTGTGCATTCAGCTGTGAAACGAAAGAATGGGCACAGTCGTCCGATGCTATAACGGGCAGTAAGTGCGAGCTATCGGGGAATGACTTGGTAAAATTTGACCAAAATGGGAACCTGACATGGTGTCACTCAGAGCGCCCTAAAACAAAAACTACACGACCAAAATGACTATTCTTTGTATCGTTTTTCATTTGGGAAAGACACGCTATCCGATGGACATGTTCATTTTGTTACTTTATTTTGGAAAGTGCCCCGTTCCGTTTTTTTGGGCCACCCTGTATTGTGATTCTTTCGCTCGGTTTTTAATCCATGTAAAAACTATACTTGAAGGGGCAGTCCGGACGATAACAAAATACAGTATATTGTGAGTTAAATTAAGGGGTATGCCTTTATATTTTCAAAATTTCACTCACTTTGGTTAATTTGTAGAAGATTTTTCTAATTTCATTAACTCTGAGGAAATTAAGATTTAGATTTTAGATTTACAGCATACAATCATGTGACATTTACGTAAGTGCATCACTTTGCTCAATTTCTGGAATATGCTTGAATTCGGTGCCACTGTATTGTGATCACTGCATGTGGCATACATAATACACTGGGCCCAAAAAGAAACTTTTAATGTATCACTCGGTCATATCTTGCAAATCTGTCCATCAAAATTAACCAAAATGACACACGAGATTACTTAAATAACCTACTCCAATGGCATGTCAATATCCAAACGGTTACCATACTGACAGAACTGAAAGAGCACTGGCATGGAACCGTTTGCTGTATCACATGTCACAGCCTGGACATTTTGGCAACAAAGTTTAAGTCAGGTGAGGAAGTAAAACAAATTGAAATGAAGGTAATGTCAGTTACCGAACTGTGCTTGGAAGCATTCAGTGCATCTGCTACGCATGCTGTCCACCGGGTTTGTGATACAGGCTTGGGGAGATTGTTCCTCTCTTCCTGTAGAACTGCTCTGAATGTGTGCATTAACAGGTGGATTGTCCCTTACTGTGACATTTTTGCTGTTGTGTCAGTTGGGAAACTGCTTGGGTACTGACATGTGTTTAGAGTAGAGTATTTAAGTAATCCAGTGCATAGGCGTACCCGGGGGGGGGGGGGTAGGGGGATTCAACCCCCCCTTTTGACCAAAAAATGACTGTTTTGGGGGGTTTGAATCCCCTCCCCCCCCTTTTCAAATTGTAACTGGTCTCGAAACCAAATTTTAGCGGTCTCGACCGTCATTTTCGATGGTCTCGGCATCGAAAAGTGAGAAAAACTGTGGTCTCGGCCTCGAAAAGTGCGAAAACCGTGGTCTCGGCCTCGAAATTGGCGAAATCTTTTGGTCTCGGCTTCGAAATTGTCTACGACTCCCCTCCCCCCCCCCCCCCCCCCCTGCTTACAGGATTCTCAACCGCTGGGTCTTGGTCTCGGTCTCGAAAATTGTGGACCGGACCTGGTCTCCCCCCCCCCCTCTTTGACCAAAAAATGACTGTTTTGGGGGGTTTGAATCCCCTCCCCCCCCCCCCCCCTTTTCAAATTGTAACTGTTCTCGAAACCAAATTTTAGCGGTCTCGACCGTCATTTTCGATGGTCTCGGCATCGAAAAGTGCGAAAAACTGTGGTCTCGGCCTCGAAAAGTGCGAAAACCGTGGTCTCGGCCTCGAAATTGGCGAAATTTTTTGGTCTCGGCTTCGAAATTTTCTACGACTCCCCTCCTCCCCCCCCCCCCCCCTCCCCCCCCCCCCTCCCCCCCCCCCCCCCCTGCTTACAGGATTCTCAACCGCTGGGTCTTGGTCTCGGTCTCGAAAATTGTGGACCGGACCTAGTCTCGGTCTCGAAAATGTCGATTACGACTCCCCCCCCCCCCCCCCCCCCCGGTTACAGGATTCTCAACCACTGGGTCTTGGTCTCGGTCTCGAAAATGTCGAAAATTTGCGGTCTCGGCTGCGAAACTACCTAACTATATTATCCCTTTGGCGTGTTATTGGGGCAGTTGGCGACGCCACTTGGCGTGTTGTTATTCTTTGTAACTGCATGGATAGATTAGACAGGAGGCGTACAAATAGATGTACATCCGTGAAGAAGCATTACATTGTATACGCCTATTAAAACTACACATGATTGATCGCAGCTGAATGCGCACTAACAATAGCGTACGCACTGATCGTTACTCGATGATATGGCAGTAAGTGTCATCATGTGTCTTTCTTATGGCAAGTACCCCCGTTCCATTTTTGGGGGCCACCTAGTCCCGATTCAGGACGTGATTTGTGAAAAAACACACCACCTAGCTACATGCACGTACACCACGCTATAAACCACTCAACGGGTGCTAACGCTACATATCGTTAAGTCCGTAATTCCCCTTTCCTCTAAAATCACGTCCCGACGTTTCAGTGAGAAATGGGCGTGGAAAAAATCACCGGTTCGCAGCGCACGTCAATCATTATTCATGAGCATGCAGCATTTTGTATACGATCGCTATGATCAGCGTGCTACGTCATAATGCCCGCAGCCAATCACGTTTGGCTAGTTGCCAGCTAATTAACATTATCCTTATTTTTCCAGAGGGAAAGAATATTGAATCGACCGAACTGTCTGCGTTTTCCAATATGACATAGGGCAGCTATTGGCTGAGTGAGCAATACGGTAGCTAATGGCTGAGCTGAGCTGTAGTGCGAATAGTAGGCAGTATGGGCAGCGAACTAGGGGCCACCCTGTATAGCGCACAATGAAAACGTTTTGATTGTTCTAACCTCTGAATGGGTTGAGTAAAGGGGTTACCCACATTTGGGGTTTTACTGGGGGTCCAAGGGCCGGAGCTCTTGAAAGTTTGTTGATTTTAGACATTTAGAGCGACTTAAAGGACCGGTCACATTTACGTAAGTGGACGTAGTTGAACGTAGTGGAAGCTAACGTAGTTGAATGTAGTTGAAGGTAGTTAACGCACCGGCATCCGTACTGTACCGTAGTTGTCCGTGATGCTAACTGGGTATTAACTCGGGGAAGCCGTGATCTGCGATTGAATTTTTGGACATGTTCAAAAGAGCGGTACGTTAGATGCTTCCGTGATACCTACGTACTAAACCAAAGTCTAACGTAGTCGAACGTACTCCTTAGGGACTCCTTAACGTACGCAAATGTAACCTAGCGTACTCTAACGTACTTTACCGTGCACAAACCAGCATCAGCACTCTTCTTAGAATTATTAAGGGCCGGTCACATTTACGGTAGTGGACGTAGTTGAACGCAGTGGAGGCTAACCTAGTTGAACGTAGTTGAAGTTAGTTGAAGATAGTTGAACGTACCGGCATCCGTACCGTACCGTAATTGTCCGTTATGCTAACTTGGTATTAACTCCGGGGCGCCGTGATCTTCGATTTAATTTTGAACATGTTCAAAAGAGCGGTACGTTAAAGGCATTCTTAATGCTAAAGTAATAAACCGAAGTCTTACGTAGTCTAACGTACTTCGTTACGTACTCAAACGTACCCTAGCGTACTTTAACGTACTTTACCGTGCACAAAACCAGCATTGGCACTCTTGGTCCAGACATGTTTAAGCAAAATAATTAGACAACTTTCACAGAACTGCTCTGTTTGAAAAACAAGCGCACAATGGCCGTACCACACCGCGGGCTGGCTGCATACTCTGTGCAGAATTGCTAAATATACCGTAGTGACGTTCTTTAGCGTAGTCTAGCGTAGTCTAGCGTAGTGGCTTCCGTAGTCTACCGTACTCAAGCGTAGTCAGACGTTCTACCCCGTACCTGTCCGTGAGCGAGCTGTACCCGCATTACCGAAGTCTAGCGTAGTCTAGCGTAGTTTATCGTACTTGAACGTACCTTAAAGGGGTAGTATAGTTTTGGTAAGGCTGAACTTTATTAACCAAACCTGGACAGTAACATTATAAACTATTAGTTATAACTCCACCATGCTCGATAGGTATACAAAATTACAAACGACTAAGTACAAAGCCTGTTATCATTAAAACAGAGCCATTAAAACACAAGAGGGCGCTCTCTAAAAAGGCAATTGTTTCAACCATTTTATATACAAAATTATGCATGTGATGTTTTATTGAAATAATGATTAAATAGAGAGATCATCAACAATTATTTAAAAACCGCTTTTGACAATTTTTGAAAAAGTACAAACATTTTTTTTTTTTTTTTGAAAAAATTTAATTATTTGGGCCCCAAATAATTATAGGATCAGATATATTTATAGATATTTCAGCCGTTTCTGGACCGATTTTGACCAAATAAAGTGTATTCTGCCATTAAAATTGTATGTTCTCTCAAATTCGACACTCAGTTTTTCATTACCTCACAAAAAAGTGTGATGTGCAGCGCCCTCTCTACCAAAACTAAACTACCCCTTTAAAGTAGTTCAACGTAGTTTAACCTAGTTTAACGTACTTACACCACGTCTGACCCACGTTAAGTTACCCTACGGATCACTACGGATCACAACGTCTACTACCGTAAATGTGACCGGCCCTTAGGGGACCCCCATCTTGGACCCCCTTGGTCCAGGCATGTTTCAGCAAGAAAATTAGACAAATTTCACACACATGCTCTGTTTGAAAAACAAGCGCACAATGGCCGTACCACACCGCTGGTTGGCTGTTATACTAGTTGCTAAATATACCGTTATACCGTTATATAGACGTTCTTTAGCGTAGTCTAGCGTAGTGGCTACCGTAGTCTACCATACTCAAGCGTAGTCAGACGTACTACTCCGTACCTGCCCGTAAGCAAGCTGCACCTATATTAGTGTAGTCTAACGTAGTTTATCGTACTTGAACGTACTTATCCGTACCCTTCAGTGGCTCATCACCGTACCTTAACGTAGTTTAACCTAGTCTAACGTACTTACACTACGTCTGACCAACGGTAAGATACCCTACGAAACACTACGTCCACTAACGTAAATGTGACCGGCCCTTTAGTGTGTGATAAAAATGGTATAACATGGCAAATCTATTCAAAGATTATTTGTTAAGAGGACAGAGGAAAATTGAAAGGGTATAGGTTGATATGAATCACTGTAAGTACCTTAGTACCTTCACTGGGGGTCCGGGGTGTCGCCCCCGGAATCTTTAGGGTTTGGGCATTTCAGTACTCCAAGCATATATACCAAGAAGTGAACAATATTGGATTTCTTATGGGTTGATTTTAGCGCGCATGCCAATGCAGTATAATGTATAGCGAGAAGCTTTGCATGGGTTGTATACAGGGCCTCTCTTATAGGCATTGGCGGGCTCTAGGGGATTAAACCCCTTACAATTTGTAAACTTGAGCAAACTAGAACTCTATACTAGCTGTGTGTTTATTATAAGGGTACATTTTGACCAGCATGTCGAGCAATTTAGCGAGTATAGTTACAGTATGTGTGCAATTTACGGGTGGGGAGCAGCCTGGGTAGGGCCCCAGTGGGGCCCCAGTAGGGCACCAGTTGAAGGTCTAGGGGAAGGTGCTCCCGAGGATCAAACATTTGGTAATTTATTGCTCTTCGTTTCAACCACTGATACCTTTGTTAGAAAAAAACACAATAATTTTCTCGACCAGAGTATACAGTACATGACCACTAACAGCCCTGTCTTTCAAAATTGAGTATACTGATTTACTCTGCGTTTAACGCTTGTGGGCATTATTGTAAGATGGACTTTTTAACATTTATGATTCTTTTTCCGTATCGGTGTTCTATAGATAAAAGTTAAGAGTTAACAGTTATTTAATAAAAGAAATTGCATTGCATTGGCCAAAACATTTCGAAACTACAAATCCCGTAAACGAAATAAAGCTTGCAATTGGAAATCAAATAATAATCTTGCCAATAAACTATATGTTTTACATTATAAACGCGATTTTCTTTTTCATCTTCGAAATTAATGGGTGGTTAAAACGATATGTTTGCCCTAAAATATTTGCATGGGGGGAGGGGGAGGGTGACTGCCCCCTGCCCCTCTCCACCCGTGATCAGCGAAACGCGAAAAGGAGGAATTGTCTAGTCATTTCTTAGTGAGCTCATTGTTTATGGAACGAACACATTGCTCCTACGCCTGGTATATGAATTAATAACATTTAAATAGTGTCCACTTTTTCCAAGCCAAATTTCAAAAGATGCGAGGTTATTGCCTTACATGAAAGAAAATAACAATCAAGAGCTTCTCTTGACAAAATACGGGCTACAAACCTCATTTCATGAAGTTATATTGATGTAAGACCTCAACATACTAAAAGTGACGGAGCGTAGTTTATATTCCCATTCTTCGCCCGTTTGTAAAATCGTTAACGTGAGCTACACATACACTGTTAAAACGCTGTGTAAACAAATTCAACAACTTGTTGAACATTTTCTACAACCGCCGTTTAATGTTTAATGAACCAATATTCAGCAGCATTAACATATTTAACATCATTTAACATATGAACCATTCAACTCTTGTTGAAAACATTCAACAACCCCAGTTTACACAACTTTTGTTTTAATTTTTTCTACAACCGTTGTTTATAATACATTTTAAACAACCTTGTAGTTGAAATAGCAAATACAAAAATGATTTTACTATAAAACGGTTAAGTCGGAATCGAACTGAGGACCTTTGGGTTATAAAACTAACACGATACCTCGTCACTATCTCGTTAAGCTTGGTTTACAGTGAGACAAACAGCGTTTTGTCGCGATGATTTCGCGGTCGAAACTATCATGTGATTTAACACGTTTAATCAACGCTTGAACAATGGCGGTTTTACACAACCCTTCTTTCTACAACTAATCATGCTACACCTAAGGTTGTATACAAAGATTCAACAACCATTTTTACACAGCGTTTTAACAGTGTAGCGCGATGTTAAAATAACTTTGCGCCCGCACGCTCCTGCGATACGGGGACCCCGTCAGCAGATTCTCAATGGGGTCACGGCTGAGAGTTTCCACTAAGCATTCCGTTACTTTTACTGCTGAGTATATTGCCTAGTCAGACTTTAATTACGTCGGCCGATATGTTTTTTGCTTGTTATCAACTGGTAAATAATTTCGAGGTTTTGCACGCATAAATCAGAGTAAAATATCCTATATTATATACAACTTCTTATATATCCAGAAATATAGAACTTCTTAAACTCCGTCTTGTGACGCTATTTTTTGTATTTACCTAGCGTCCACATATTGCATCTGTGAGTTACACGGCACGCAGACCTGTAAAGCCCGTCGCAGACAGAGCCGACTCGACCCGATCCGACTGGTTTTCAGTCAGTCTAGAGTCGGTTTCGTTCATTCGGAGCCGATCCAACATGTTGAATCGGCCTTTAATAAGCTCCGACTGGCACTTGACTGGAAAAACCGGAGTCCTGAGGCAGCACATACTAAGTTAATCAGGCTGAAACCAGTCGGATCGGGTCGAGTCGGCTCTGTCTACGCCGGGCATAATGTGTTCCACCGGCTATGAGTGCAAACCAAACTCCCTGCATTTGCCGTACACAACTGAATGACCAAAGGATTAATTAAGTACTGAAATATTCTCCAAACTTATAATATATTCCTTCTTCCTTTCATTTGAGATTGTTATTTATACATAACATGCATAATTATAAAGAAATTGTATAAATACACAGCTTTCTCATGAATATGTTCAACATTGTTGTATTATGACAATGAATCAGCTAAACATATCAAGTGGCCGACATGTAGTACATTGAAGAGAGGATATGTGTGATTTTGTTTCTTGGTAGTTTTGTATTCATAGAATCCAAATTGCAGCATTGTTCAGTAATTCCTTTTACAAGGGTGTCATATTCATCCCCATCGAGAAAATGGAAACTTTCAGATAATTTGTAAGTGGCGGACACTCCCTTTGACATACATCATGGATATGGTGTTATATGCAGCGGTGACGACCATTTGATCAAAAAGACAATCAATGATTATCTATATACAGTTTGTATATCATAGAGATTCATAAAATACACAACCTACCTAGGTACTCCACATGTCCTTTTAACTGAGCCGTCTGGTCTGTATGAGCTTGTAGTTCCGTGTCTGCAAAATGTAACATTATCAAATATGTTACTTGTAATAAAATGTTAAGATCAGATATTCATATATAATATTAACGTCTGGTGTTGCAGTCAATAGGCCCTTGAATAATGTATTACAGACTTACAACAGGCTTAGCGCCGAACTTGAAATCAAAAGTGCCCTGATTATTATGTATATAATTATATTGAAGTTTCTTGAATACAAAATAAAACGTCTACAGTCGTATACATGCTACAATTGATTGTTGTAATGCGAGTAATTGTGCAGATTTTTTTATTTTTTTTAGCATAAACAAAATTGTACTAAGAATAATGGTTGCAGAATGAATCATTAAAAGGAAATTATTAAAATGTTTACGTCTATGCTACTTAATCAAGAATTGCCATGATAATTAACGGGTACAAAAAAAGCAGGTTTCATTTTGTGCAAGTTAAGAAGCTGAAATACACAGTTTATACCTATTGAATCTCTTTGAATCTATTGTCAGTTTAAAGCATTACTCATTCATTTTCAGATTATGTAGCTATTTGTATGATATATCGGGTCAGGAACCAACAAATACCACTCAGGTAAAAATCAAGAACAAGCTAAATCACAAACGAGCATTCCGACTGGCTGATACGCAGAGCGGTATGTGTTTGTAGTGAGACAACTGTGTGCCCAAATTAAATAACGCCGTAAAATCGCCGACAAATCGAGACATTAATGACACGAAGTACGCTCTTTCTACACGTATTACGCTCTCACTGCGATCCCAGTGCGCTTTCACCACGCTCGCAATTCGTTTCCGACTTATTCACTGCGCATGCTCTGTGTGTCTGTAACGATAGCTCAGTATCCCATAATGCAACCTGCAGTGGTATTCCTTTCGATGATCAAAAATCGCGGCACTCTGGCAGAGTGACACCCCCTGCTTTGAGTGCGTAATGTCTGTTAATGCGCTTGTTCTTGAATGGGAAATCTGCGCAATGCGCGCATTTATTTATAACACCAGGGGGGTGTCACTGCTGCCAGAGTGCAGCGATTTTTGCTCACCGGAAGAGCCTACAACTGGTTGCATTATGGGCTACTTGGGAACTACAGTTAACCAATCACAGAGTAGTTCAAACGCGTCGTCACGGGATCGAGGTCAATAAAACAAGTTCATATGCTTACGTAACAATGGCTCCCATTGTTCTCATTTAAGCGTGATGAAATATAGGACAGTGCGCAGGAAAATAGGCGCGATAGTCTACGCACTGCATAGCATGATGATTGGTCAAGTATTTCTAGGTCACTACGCGATGACGTAGAGAAGTAGGCTACGGGAGCTTCAAAAATCGGTTCACTCCGCCATGTTGCCCATGTACAAAGTCTATGGGACACGTGACTTGCGCGCGGTAAGTGAGCCTTCTAGTTATAAACGGGTTGGTTTGTTTATTCATACTTCTATGTATAACACCCTATAAATCAAAGAAGTATAAACGCGGGTTGGTTTGTTTATTCATAATTCTCTTGGGCCAAAAACCACTATCTCGGCACAATTGGTGAAAAATTGTGTCGCCAGTGATCCTGCTCTTCTAGAGAAGAGATTTAACTTTACACAAGCAACATTTTACTTTTATTTGATAGTGAGGGTCCTTCTCGTAAAAGTTACCATAAATTTCAAGCAATTGAAAGTAAAAAAAAAAAAAATGACAGGGGATAGAATAGATAGAATGTTGCCAAGACAAAATCGTTCAGTTTTTCCAGTGTAGTACAAATATAAGAGTACACAGGAGCAGAACAAATGCGGTTTCATGACAGCAGCACATTGTTCTATGAAACATAATAAAAGTTTTAATGATCCCACTTCATATAAAATTTTGATGCCCATTGGAAATGTGATTTACTCGAAAAACATGAATCACGATTAATACCAATTTCAAATGGTGAATATATTGATATTATAAATATGAAAACAAAGCATTTTTATCTGTTGTTATTACAAAAGAAACGTCTGAAACCTATTGTGTTCAACTTTTGGCAAGAACATTTGTTACTCCCAGTGAATTTTGATTGGTATTATGTTCTTCTATTTAAATTTAAGACATTGAAACATAATAAAATTAGACAATTCAATTTCAAATATTTGTATTTGTTTTTGCCATCAAGATATAATTTATGTAAATGGAAGATCGTCAATGATGATAATTGTCTATTTTGTCATACACCAGAAACAACTAAGCATATGCTGTTAGATTGTAAAAATCTGAAATTATTTTGGAAAATTATATCAAAGAAAATATTTTATTTTTGTGGCATAGAATTGAAGATAAATGAGGAATTGTAAACTATTGGTTATTAGATTGGAAATAATGAATTTTATTTGGTTAATCTACTGAATAACTTTTCCGAATATATCATTTATAAAAATTACATTAAACATTCACGGAAAGGTAAAATAATGAATGTCAAAACTATGCTACAAGAGCTAAATTATGATTTAATATTTTATCTCAATTGCAAAATGTATTTTCCAATTGGGTTAAACAAAGTAAAACAGTTCATTGATTGTTTGTCATAATTGTGTATGTAAAATACAATATTTATATAATTTTGTTTCTGTTTTTATGAATAATGTAACCATATAACTTGTAAATTTTTGAATAAAATAAAGTTCCCTGAATTGGGCAAAACAGACAAAACAAAATATTTGTTTACTATAACATTACTTTATGCACGCTTTGTGTTTACAAATTTCCCACAGAGAGCCAAGCGAGCCGCGCAGATGATGGTCTTTGAGTCATAGAATTATGAATAAACAAACCAACCCGTTTATAACTAGAAGGCTCACTTAACGCGCGCAAGTCACGTGTCCAATAGACTTTTTACATGGGCAAGATGGCGGAGTGAAGCGATTTTTGAAGCACCAAAGGAATACCACTCGACGTCATCGCGTAGTGACCTAGAAAGACTTGACCAATCATCATGCTATGAAGTGCGTGTAGACTATCGCGCCTTTTTTTCCCTGCGCACTGTTCTAGATTGTATCACGCTTGAGAACAATGGGATCTATGGTGACGTATGCATATGAACTTGTTTTATTGACCTCGATCTGGTGCCGACGCGTATGAACTGCTCTGTGATTGGTTTATGTAATTCCCAAGTTACCCATAATGCAACCTGCAGTGGTATTTCTTTCGATGATCAAAAATCGCGGCACTCTGGCAGAGTGACACCCCCTGCTTTGATTGCGTAATGTCTGTTAATGCGCTTGTTCTTCAATGGGAAATCTGCGCAATGCGCGCATTTATTTATAACACCCTATAAACCAAAGAAGTATAAACGCGGGTTGGTTTGTTTATTCATAATTCTCTTGGGCCAAAACCACTATCTCGGCACAATTGGTGAAAAATTGTGTCGCCAGTGATCCTGCTCTTCTAGAGAAGAGATTTAACTTTACACAAGCAAAATTTTACTTTTATTTGATAGTGAGGGTCCTTCTCGTAAAAGTTACCATAAATTTCAAGCAATTGAAAGTAAAAAAAAAAATGACAGGGGATAGAATATGGCTGAGGTACCAAAAACCCCATGTTGCCAAGACAAAATCGTTCAGTTTTTCCAGTTTAGTACAAATATAAGAGTACACAGGAGCAGAACAAATGCGGTTTCATGACAGCAGCACATTGTTCTATGAAACCTAATAAAAGTTTTAATGATCCCACTTCATATAAAATGTTGATGCCCATTGGAAATGTGATTTACTCGAAAAACATGAATCACGATAAATACCAATTTCAAATGGTGAATATATTGATAATATAAATATGAAAACAAAGCATTTTTATCTGTTGTTATTACAAAAGAAACGTCTGAAACCTATTGTGTTCAACTTTTGGCAAGAACATTTGTTACTCCCAGTGAATTTTGATTTAGATTATGTTCTTCTGATTAAATTTAAGACATTGAAACATAATAAAATTAGACAATTCAATTTCAAATATTTGTATTTGTTTTTGCCATCAAGATATAATTTATGTAAATGGAAGATCGTCAATGATGATAATTGTCTATTTTGTCATACACCAGAAACAACTAAGCATATGCTGTTAGATTGTAAAAATCTGAAATTATTTTGGAAAATTATATCAAAGAAAATATTTTATTTTTGTGGCATAGAATCGAAGATAAATGAGGAATTGTTAACTATTGGTTATTAGATTGGAAATAATGAATTTTATTTGGTTAATCTACTGAATAACTTTTCCGAATATATCATTTATAAAAATTACATTAAACATTCACGGAAAGGTAAAATAATGAATGTCAAAACTATGCTACAAGAGCTAAATTATGATTTAATATTTTATCTCAATTGCAAAATGTATTTTCCAATTGGGTTAAACAAAGTAAAACAGTTCATTGATTGTTTGTCATAATTGTGTATGTATAATACAATATTTATATAATTTTGTTTCTGTTTTTATGAATAATGTAACCATATAACTTGTAAATTTTTGAATAAAACAAAGTTCTCTGAATGGGGCAAAACAGACAAAACAAAATATTTGTTTACTATAACATTAATTTATGCACGCTTTGTGTTTACAAATTTCCCACAGAGAGCCAAGCGAGCCGCGCAGATGATGGTCTTTGAGTCATAGAATTATGAATAAACAAACCAACCCGTTTATAACTAGAAGGCTCACTTAACGCGCGCAAGTCACGTGTCCAATAGACTTTTTACATGGGCAAGATGGCGGAGTGAAGCGATTTTTGAAGCACCAAAGGAATACCACTAGACGTCATCGCGTAGTGACCTAGAAAGACTTGACCAATCATCATGCTTTGAAGTGCGTGTAGACTATCGCGCCTTTTTTTTTCCTGCGCACTATCCTAGATTGTATCACGCTTGAGAACAATGGGATCTATGGTGACGTATGCATATGAACTTGTTTTATTGACCTCGATCTGGTGACGACGCGTATTGGTTTATGTAATTCCCAAGTATCCCATAATGCAACCTGCAGTGGTATTCCTTTCGATGATCAAAAATCGCGGCACTCTGGCAGAGTGATACCCCCTGCTTTGATTGCGTAATGTCTGTTAATGCGCTTGTTCTTGAATCGGAAATCTGCGCAATGCGCGCATTTATTTATAACACCCTATAAACCAAAGAAGTATAAACGCGGGTTGGTTTGTTTATTCATAATTCTCCTTGGGCTAAAACCACTATCTCGGCACAATTGGTGAAAAATTGTGTCGCCAGTGATCCTGCTCTTCTAGAGAAGAGATTTAACTTTACACAAGCAAAATTTTACTTTTATTTGATAGTGAGGGTCCTTCTCGTAAAAGTTACCATAAATTTCAAGCAATTGAAAGTGAAAAAAAAATGACAGGGGATAGAATATGGCTGAGGTACCAAAAACCCCATGTTGCCAAGACAAAATCGTTCAGTTTTTCCAGTTTAGTACAAATATAAGAGTACATAGGAGCAGAACAAATGCGGTTTCATGACAGCAGCACAGTGTTCTATGACACATAATACAAGTTTTAATGATCCCACTTCATATACAAATTTTGATGCCCATTGGAAATGTGATTTACTCGAAAAACATGAATCACGATTAATACCAATTTCAAATGGTGAATATATTGATATTATAAATATGAAAACAAAGCATTTTTATCTGTTGTTATTACAAAAGAAACGTCTGAAACCTATTGTGTTCAACTTTTGGCAAGAACATTTGTTACTCCCAGTGAATTCTGATTGGTATTATGTTCTTCTGTTTAAATTTAAGACATTGAAACATAATAAAATTAGACAATTCAATTTCAAATATTTGTATTTGTTTTTGCCATCAAGATATAATTTATGTAAATGGAAGATCGCCAATGATGATAATTGTCTATTCTGTCATACACCAGAAACAACTAAGCATATGCTGTTAGATTGTAAAAATCTGAAATTATTTTGGAAAATTATATCAAAGAAAATATTTTATTTTTGTGGCATAGAATTGAAGATAAATGAGGAATTGTTAACTATTGGTTATTAGATTGGAAATAATGAATTTTATTTGGTTAATCTACTGAAACTGAATAACTTTTCCGAATATATCATTTATAAAAATTACATTAAACATTCACGGAAAGGTAAAATAATGAATGTCAAAACTGTGCTACAAGAGCTAAAATATGATTTAATATTTTATCTCAATTGCAAAATATATTTTCCAATTGGGTTAAACAAAGTAAAACAGTTCACTGATTTTTTGTCATAATTGTGTATGTATAATACAATATTTATATGTTTTTGTTTCTGTTTTTATGAATAATGTAACCATACAGGGTGGCCCAGAAAGGTTGCAACACCTACGATCGTTAATATCATCAACATCATCGACCAAATGTCATTGTTTTGTTATTTGATTGGGTAGAACATTCTTTTTCCAACAAAATGATACCATGAGCATCGATTTTGGGTAAGGCGTTGGGATCCTAGGGCCATTTTTCTGAGGCAATGTTGTTTCCTAAATTTGCTACTTTTTCGTCTACAGCGATCCTCGCAACACTGAAACATTTTCGCTCCACGGCCTGCCATAGAATTAGCTGTTGAACAGCGCGATGTTGCGTAATCGATTGCCCCGTACGGTATGGCTTACATTGTCTTCCTTATCAAAGGGAGAGCAGTCAAGCGGTTCTTCTGTTCAACTAATTCTACGGCAGGCCGTGGGGCGAGAATGTATCAGTGTTCCGAGGATCGCTGGAGACGAAAAAGTAGCAAATTCGGGAAACGACATTGCCTCAGAAA
The DNA here is from genome assembly GCA_037951105.1 of Echinarachnius parma. Classification (NCBI taxonomy): domain Eukaryota; kingdom Metazoa; phylum Echinodermata; class Echinoidea; order Clypeasteroida; family Echinarachniidae; genus Echinarachnius; species Echinarachnius parma. The sequence continues at coordinate 30,173 of JBAMJV010005221.1, forward strand.
AATGGCCCGCGCAGATTCTGTTGGAAAAAGAATGTTCTACCCAATCAAATAAAAAACAATGACATTTGGTCGATGATGTTGATGATAATAATGATCGTAGGTATTGAAACCTTTCTGGGCCACCCTGTATAACTTGTACATTTTTGAATAAAATAAAGTTCCCCGAATGGGGCAAAAGAGACCAACAAAAATATTTGCTTACTATAACATTAATTTATGTATGCTATGTGTTTACAAATTTCCCACAGAGAGCCAAGCGAGCCGCGCAGATGATGGTCTTTGAGTGCGTAATGTCTGTTAATGCGCTTGTTCTTGAATGGGAAATCTGCGTAATGCGCGCATTTATTTATAACACCCTATAAACCAACGAACGTTGAGGGCGTATAACACTTGCGTGTTGCCTCGAGGAAGGTCAACTCGAATTATTTTTTGTGACCACTTGAAGGGCGCCCCAGTTGGCAGTACACATTTTCGGTAGATTGTAGATTTGATACACAAACCAAAAGTCCGATTTTGTACAGATTGACACTAAATATATGAACAAAAATTGACATTTCATCAATATGTGAAATGTAACCAAAATCGGTCATTCCAAATATTTTTTTAATAAAAGAAGTTACACCGGCATTCCAAAGTTATTACACATATTTGGCATTCCAACTTTGTGTAAAAATAACATTAGTGACCGAGCCTTGCGATAGCAGACGACAACATTACAGAACGGCGGAATCCAACTTTCACAAATAGTAAGTCGATTTTATTTTAAAATGCTATAATACCATATTTTGTAGATAATTGTGCCTAAAGGATAATAAACGTTACTGCCGTTAGTGTAATTTGTATCTTGTCATCATGTCGACCGTTTGATTGAAATAATATCATATGTAAGCTTGTAATTTGAAAGAAATACAAATAAATGACAATGCAAATGCCAATGCAATGGCATGCCAATGGAAGTGGAACTGGGGCGCGGCTGAAATAGATCGACAAATATTTTGTTTGTGTGGCATCTTTTTACATTTAATTTCAGTCTCTTAGTTACTGCCGGTCATTCTTATTTCTAACTGAAATAACCAGTAAAATAGGCCATGAAAACGATTCGTTTTGTCGATCTAAGACTGGGTACGAATAATGGATAGCAACCAAGTACTGAACTTCTTTAAGTAGGTAACTTCAGCTTTACCTGCTTTGCCTTTGTCGGTGGGCTAGAACGGTAGAAGTGAGCCACGCCGGTCATGACGGCAGGCGAAGCTGTTGGGCGTCCCTCTCTCATCCTCGGCTTCTCTGGCCGGCTCGACTCGGCCTTAATTAAATTTAAAACGATTGTTTGCTATCTACCTTAGATAAGCCAAGAACCGGAATTATGTTTAATCACAATAGAGAGATCAGAGATCAGATTTCCTATTTCAAAGATTAATTACATGGACAAATTTTTTTTTTTTTTGTGGCCCTGAGACCTGACTCCTGCCTAATTAATTTAATTACATTTGAATTTTAGTTTAAATTTTTTTTTAAAGATTCCAAAGAGTGAGACTGAGCCTGGTCCTGGCTAATTGTTTTCTTTCAACCACTGCATTGGCATTCAAATTGTGCTACAGTACAAGCTATGCCAGCTCTTACTGGCTTACTGCCTTACTTAGTTTACTTAACTCTGATCATCTTATGTGTCTTGAGTCACCAAACCAGGACCAGGTCCAGGGCCAGCAAGCGCCCTGTGAAACACATGCCAGCCCCAGACTGGAAAGCATGAATTCACATTTTTATCTGGTGCTCTTTTTTCAACCCCTGACACTGTTTGCACGTTTAGGATGTATCGTTTGTAGCCCATTCTAAATCATTGATTGATGACAATACAAAATGATGGACCAAGAAATGTCGAATTATAAATTACTTTTCAAGGATTTTTACTCAATAACTGGCTCTTGACTGAAAAGTAAATGTTGTTGACCTAAACATCAGTTTAAACCCCAACACTACAGTCAATAAGTTAATTTTGCATTTTCCGCCCATGATTTTGTAACCGAGACTTTACAGAATACAGGAGCTCATTTGTCATTTCACTGTTTTCATGGGCTAATTACTAATTTGCACTCTCTGAACAGATGTATTTTTTACTATTTTGGTCCAGAATTTTCACTACACATCAAGCTGGTGTTCTCAACAATATATTTGAACATGTTAGTGAAATTAAGTGAATATTTTTTCTTATGAATGTTATATTTTCTTTCATTATTTTGAGGATGTGGTTCAACAAGGACTGGCAACTGATGATAGTCTGGTGTTACCAGGTGGTACTTCAGGATTACTTATCTGCTGGTTTTCTACTCGCTATATGCACAGCTAGTCAGTCAGCTATCCACAGGTATTCTTTGTACTATAATTTAATCATCCCACTCATTTATGTGCAGGAATTTTTTTTTTAGAGGTTATAGCTTTTTTTCCGTGATTTATAATTAAGTATTAATTTGGACAAGAGGAATAATGAAAAGGCCATTCAAGTTTTTCTTCTTATACTTGATGAATTCATTATTGGTATTATACAACTTAAATATCTCAGAGATCAACTTCTCAGTGAATGTATTTGTTGGTTTGTGTCAATGGAATGATTAAAGTTATCTAAATAAATCAAACACATTTCTTCATTGTGTTCAAAATCATTTGTCGCATTTCTATTCAATTTATTTGCATGTTTTGGTAATTTTTGTTGATAACTTTTATTACTCTACATACTTTTTGAGGACAAGACAATTTATTTGAAAGTTTATAGTAGTATTAACTCATTCAGGACTGTTCCCGAAAATACTCCAGCTGTTGTTTATGGAGAATATGTTTTATCAAAATCAACTGTCTTTAAATGGGCTGAAAGTGCAATAGCTATAGTCTAACATTCTTTCTCTGTTTGTGTTTGCATTCTTTAATTACAGATCTTCGGACTATAGGAGAATGACAGATCACAATGGCAGTGCTGTAGTCGAGTCCACCCTGTCCGTGTCCGAGTCCGAGTCAGAGTCCGAGTCCCGGACATCTGAGTCCGAGTCCCAATGGTAACATCTTAAATTGCAATTCTTTTTATGTCACATCAGTTCCATTATGATAAATGCCTCTAATACAGTGAACTCTCTATAACATAAATAGTTGTCTGGTTCATTGTAAACTTCCATTTGTCAGATATATTTTAACTCTTCTTACTACAACAGTTATCTTCATAATAGACACCATCAAAAAAATGACTAAGAGTTATCTGCAGAAATGATTTTGGGCAATGTCAAAGGTTATTATTACAGAGTATGAGACAAATTCAATTATTGATGTCTATGCAGGATAAAAAGTTCATAAAAAAGTGTGACAGTGTGTCACCCTTAAATTTCTCAAAAATACAGTGGCTAAGGAACTGCTGCATATCTTTTCCTGAGGTTCACTGTCAAATGGATTAATGGGATATAACTTTATGTGCAAACAGTCAAGTTGCTGAAAAGTAATCATTGTTGAAGTTAAGCATAAATTTCAGCAATTTTCTAATCCTTTTAAGATCACAATTTTTAGCAAAAAATATAAAATATCTGAAAATTCCCGTTTTGTGCCATAAACTGTCAGTTATGAACAGATGAGCAAGATATCATCCTAAGAAGCAATGAAGAGCAATCACTGTCAAGAACCAATTGGAAAGAAAAGAAATACTGATTAATAACGTAATTCAAATTTATCATGGGGGGGGGGGGGGAGGCGCTACACAATTGACTGAAACTGAAGGGACTGGTGCGATACTTGAAAATTATATTTCTTGAAATTGGTGTGAATTATTCAGTCGCTTTCACCTGATTGAAGTTTGAAATTGAACTATGATTTTGTTATCAGATTGGATGGTTATATACTGCAATACAGGGTGGCCCCCAAAAACGGAACGGGGCACTTCCCAAAAGATAGTAATAAAATGATATGTCCATAGGATATTATATCTTTTCCAATGAAAAACGATACTTAGAACAGTCATTTTGGTCGAGTAGTTTTTGTTTTAGGGTGCGCTGAGTGACACCATGTCAGGTTCCCATTCTTGTCAATTTTTACCAAGTCAGTGCCTGATAAATCGCACTTACTGCTCGTTATATCAAAAACACCATGCCCATTCTCTCAGCACACAGCTGAAAGCACACTAACAATAGCGCGCGTATTGATCGTTGTTCAATTTTAGTCGCATCATATCAGGCTTTCGTAAATTAATTCACGTTCTGGCCGTAATACTTGACCGTGTCTTACGTGTTCCAAAACATAAAACGACTAATCTCAACGTATATTAGGCATATAATAGCTTAGTGATACTTTCCTGAACCCTTCTAGCATGTGTATTGAGGAATTTTAAAAGGAGTGCTATGTAGCTCAGGGGTTTATTTAGAACATGACATCGCACTAATGGATGTCTTTTTATGATGTCATTTTAGTTGGTGAAATTTTAACATTTGCAGTGATTAAAGAATTAAAATAATGCAAGAAAAATTATCTTTCCATAATCTAATTGTCTAACCCTCAGGCTCATTTCTTTTATAATTTTGAATCTATATTATAGATTTTAATTTTCCTTATGGTCAAGTTGAAAGAAAAATGATAAAATTGCCCTATAACTCCAAAAAATTGATTGAATCACTTTCATTGTATGCAAAACCTAAATAGATGTAATATTTTGTTTGTGAACATTGATCATTACTACAGTGGAACCTATTTATAACTAGACCTGTTATCACATAAGTTACCTGATATAGTGAGGTAATTGCTTTAAGCCCAAGGCTATCTGATATAAAGAGCTAAATTTAGTGGAACCATCATGCTCGTTTCACTTTACAGAATGTTTCACCTTTGCAAGTTTTCACTTTACAGAATGGTAAAATATCTTAGTACAAACAGACTGATGAAATGGCTGTTACAACCTTTTGTTATTTCAAGATCTGAATTTTAAAAATGTTCCCCAAACAGATATTTTCTGTAGTATTATTAGGGTCTGTAGTCCAGACTAGTTGCAGTCTAGACAATTCTAGATTTGCCTAACTGTGAATGTAGGTCAAACAATGACCTGTTGTTGTACTTGTATAAAACAACATAAATTATGTAGACTGCATTGTACATGTGATGTGCATGGGGTGCATGCATAGCTATATTATAGGCATGCACTTTCTGTATACAACCAGAGTGTATAACCAGTGTTTACATAACATGCTGATATTCATTCCATCATGTGTGAGCTGCTGAGTTAACATTTATATACTCTCTCAATGAATTCAATAAACGATGCATGAAAGAATGCCTCCTAAACAGAACCTAATGGTGCGATGTGTCGTTATTGGTGGTTTAGACAACCTGCCTTCAATTTACCACAACATGCAATTGCAAACATTACATTTTCAAGCCCTAACCTTCTCAGGCTAGCTTTAAAAAAATATTTCTTTCATATTATCTCTCAACAATTTGCTCCGGCTTTCAAAAAGAGGACAGCATCTTTAAATCTATTCAACTCTCACTCATTCATTTTTTTTAAGTCAAATTATAATCATATTACAAACTTAAGTCTTGGTGTGCAGATAAATAGATTCATGTAAATGCCACATGTTTCTCAATGAACTGTTTACTTGCATTTGTTTACTTGCATCCATCTACACTTTTCAATATTGTAAACAAAATAATCTATGAAATATTATAATTCAAGAAAAAACCTTATTACTTTGGTATCTAATTTGTATTTCTTATTTTTAGAATGAAGCTAAATGAGAGACATTTGTTATTTTGTTGGCACACTGATTGTGGTGATAATGGTTAGTGGATGATCTTGAGTGTCCCTGATTGGAGAGCTATATAGTAGCTGCTTCTTAACTAACAGGGTGTATGAAGTGTGGCATGATAGTCTTATATTTTCCCCTTTAGGTCAGGATACTTTTATCAAGTCATTGTAGGACTTATGATCCCCTCCCTTTAAATTAGTTGAAAGGTGGCTATGAGTGATGGTGATTGAAGAAATTAATTACGGTAAATTATTTTGTTTTGATAAATATGGTTCATAATCTACAAGCCTGATGCTGCTTTGTATTAGAAGAGGAATAAGAAATGTACATCTACATCACTAGAATATAAAGGCTTGATTCTGGACCACCCCCATCCTTTCCCCAAATGATGAGAAAAAATGGTAGTACTATGCCAGTTTCCTTTAATGCTGCTTTTTTTTTTTTGAGTCCCTGAATTAAATATTTACAATATAATTAGTAGGCCTATAGGCATTAAACCCTCTTACACCTACAATGTTTATGCAGGCATGACTGGCTAGCTGTATGTCCATACATGTTTATGTATGCATTTGGATTTTAGTCTTTCTTAACCCCCCCCCCCCCCCCCCCCCCCTCCTCTTCTAAACAAAAATGCAATTTAATTGCACATGATTTGAGTTGACTTTTTTATTTTTGCAAACCAGATCCAATTTAAGTTAACCATGGTCAGTCTAGTTACTACCCAAACAAAGGCTTAGACATATCTATAGGGCCTACCCTAGCCTGCCTAGGCTATGTCTAAGCTAGAAATTTCTTTGTTTAACTTGACCAACAAAAACAGGTATCAAATTCAAACGAGTAAAAAGGGTCCAATACAAAACTCGAAGATTAGTCTCCAAGAACAAGACCAAGTGACATGATTTGGGTTGAAATTTACAAACTTAATCTCCTTCAATAATGATACAAAGTAGGCCATACATTATATAAGGTATAAATAAAACCACCGCTTTCAAACCAAGACCGAGACGGGACCGAGACGGGACCGAGACCGACTGCACGAAGATGAGCTAGCGTCGAGTCAGAGCCGGAGCAGAAGCCGTGAATGAGCGGGGGACTCCTAGCCTCGCATGCCGCCGACTCGACTGGCGTAGCTCACTCTCAGACACCGTAGTCACTTGCCGGTCACTATGGAACGGTAGGCCGTTTACAATGGGCAAGAGGAAGTCGCAAATTTGTTTTAAATAAAGTCCATTAATGTGCTTAATCGACAGAGTCTAGTTCAAATGACGTTCTACGCTAACGTTAGTTAATTATCCTAAGTTTAAGACAGGAATAAATAACATACAAATAAAATCCCGACATTTTGAGAATGCTCGTTGTTGTCGTCTGCTAATCTTGATATGTCAGCCTCACTCACAAACGGTTTGTACACACACTGTTTGACTGACAAAAATTGTGATATCATGAAAATGCCGATGCGGTTTCTTTTAATAAGACTGATGATTAGAATGAGCGATTTTTTAAAACTTTCACACATTGATGAAATGTCAAACAAAATTACATATTTAGTGCCAATCTCTACAAAATCGGACTTCTATTTTATTTATCAAATCTACAATCTACCGAAAATGTGTACTGCCAACTGGGGCGCCCTTCAAAAAGGTCACAAAAAGTAATTCGCGATTTCTCATAGACTGCGTGTATAACAAAATACGAGTTGTCCTTCCTGAAGGCAACACGGTCTCGTGTTTACCGCCCTCAACGTTCGTTGGTCCAGTCTTAATCCCCTTGCTTGTAGTGTCTTTGATGAGGTCTACGTCTAGTCTGCAGTCGATATCGACATAACATAACGAGGGCAAGGAGAATCATCCCCGGAATCATCAATTGACCATGGCAACCGATGCAAGCGAGGTCCGGAAGCAGCATCGATTCGACGAGGATCGTCTGCATCGATATTTGAAGGAAAATGTCGTGGATTTTCCGAAAGGATCGTCGCCATTACAAGTTCTTCAGTACAGGTATATTATGGGCGGTCGTGGCTTAAACGCTCGGCAGCGCGAGCGGGACAGGCCGGGCGCGCTGGCGAGCGGCTTCGGGTAGTTAGAGAGCGGAGGGGGTGCAGGTGGTGGTGTTTGCACCCTTGTAAAGTTGTAGGGTCTAACTCTAAAGCATTACCCCTCGTACTCGTACTCGTAAGAGTCGTAGTCGTACTTATTGTGTGGTTTCACTCAGTCAGCTGGAGTGCAATCACCAAGGTTTGACTTTTACTTAGTAACTTAGTCTTAGTGTCTATATTAATATAAAGACAAGTAAAATATAAGTCGTGAAGCAGTCCTGCATCACACATAGGTCAATTAGCATTGGTTATACGTACTCCATATTTGACAACATGTTCAAGCCCGTCCAAGAAGTTTGTGTTGTTATTTGGGTCTTGAACATGTTTGTTCATGTAAATTTCTAATAATTAATAAAGTTAAACTACTGCTTACCAAATATACTGTTTTTGTTGTGGTTTGGATTCCGTATTGTAGCATTTGAGCTCCTTTTCTCTGGAAAAAATGAGTAGTTGCTGCAGTGCTGCACACCCTGAAACGTAGTCCGCATGTACACAAAGTATGAACCCTGATGAAGGGCCTATTTGCTCAAAATACAAATTTGCTAAATAGTCTCAAATTAAGACTAGGAATAGTTTACATTCGGATTTTATTAATTTGAGTCTGATCATCATCGTTCATATTTGTATCATTTCAAGTTTTGATGAATTTGATCACACTTGACTTAATGAAATCGGAAGGTAAACTATTAAAATTCTTAAAAGGAGACTCTTTAGTAAACGTGTATTTTGAGTAAATACGCCCTTCATATATCGATTATTACGTCCGAAGCGTGCACGCCCATCCCGCGCTATAAAATCCCATCGCAAAGAAGACCAGTCTCTCATAGAATAACGCGTGTTTCGTCGCGGCGGCGCGCCGCGGCTAGGGAGGCAGGCGGCGAAGCGAACACTCCGGGATCGAGAGCGCAAACGGACGCGTCTGAATACTTATGCAGCTCGACTATGGCCACCTAGTATTCAAGAAGAGCTTCCTGCGCGATTTTTTGTCGGTAGATGGCATCAGCTAGGTATGTCGATGCTAACGAACTTTCCTATATGTTGCGTGTAAATGGTCCAGTTACTGGACCAATTTACTAGTAGATGTGTCCTGCATGAGTTTTAAAGTTACATGAAAGAGACCAAATAATGATTCAGTCACAAATAAACATACCTAAAAATAACATATTATAAACTGGAGGTTAGCATGGTCGTTAAAGGTAAAGGCCAGTTTTGGAAACGCCCCCCTCTCAAAAAAATGAAATGGAAGCTCTTATTACCAATAATGTGAAAGAATATAATTGTACTAATAATATAGGATTATCCAAATTTGGCCAAGAAACCGCCTACTAATTGATATATTTGCAAAATTATAACTTGATTGTCTGCAGATAGATTTCGCCAAGGCAGAATCGCTCATACACCACATCTACAAAGTAAATGGTTCACTCAGGTGAACCATTTACACGCAATATATGCTAATGCGCTAGCGCTGGAGATAACAATACCGGCCATTCGTACACTGTTGCCGTTCAACATGTTGACCGCCGTGTTTTAGGACGCATCGGTAAGGAAAATGGACGGGAAATAATCATTTTATTTCTACATTTTGCGGTCTTCAAAACAACAAAGTCAGTAATTATTATCAAAGTATATGAATTGTGGATCACATATAAAACGAAAGTTTTTTTGCATTTGCTGGTAAATTGAGGGAGAAATCAGCCGACAAAAAAAATTGTTTCCGTTGGATAGTGCAGCGGGCGGAAGAGGTTGATCTCCGCACAACGCTATTGTAATGAACCTATGTGTGTCATACACTACGTGTATTACGACCACGAGGTGTTCGCTATACGGGCTTGTCCCTAGCTTGTCGATATCTCCCCCAGCGCTAGCGGCGCTGACAGGTCTGAACGGGCGGTGGATTTATGAATTTCACAGGCAGATATTGGATTTCTTCCGATATTTCTAACCCTAACCCTAACCCTAACTCTATTTCAATAATGTATATTCAACAATATTGATCAATATAGATGTATTCGGCTACTTTCCCGCAACTGGTATTCATCTTTAACACAAGAGGGTGCTATCCAGTCACCTGTATCTTTCAACCTCTTTCCTTCAAATATGTGATTTGATTTTGTTTCTTCTTAAATCAGCATTCAAGACAACAGAGTCAGAGAGATGATCAGAATTTAGAATCAATTTATTACAAAAGTCACTGTGGTGTTTTTTCACCGAAATGTAATTTATCATTGCTATCCCAACATATTGGGTGGAATTCACAAAGGAGGTTTGTAGGAGGTTTGTACAAACCATGGTTTTACCATGGTCTACATCTATGGAATGCTGCTCGTATACAAATAAATTGTAAATCAACCATGTTAACAAGGAGTTAACAAGGAGTTTACATTCTTTCTCCATCAGTTTACAATGTAAACCATGGTCAAACCATGGTTTATACAAACCTACAAACCTCCTTTGTGAATTCCACCCATTATGTTTGAGTATTATTGTGCATTTTGTGCAGGTCTGGGCAGTCCAACCCAACATTCTACCTGAGGAAGGCTGGCAGGGAGCTGGTGTTGAGGAAAAAACCACCGGGAAAACTCTTGAGGGGAGCGCACCAGGTAAGAACACACATTACCATACTGCTGTGTGTCATAGGCAATGCACAGACAATGCATAGTTGGGAGTCTAATAGTTGACTGCCAACACAGGTATTGTCTATGTACTATGTGCTACAAGGAAAATTGTGCTGGTGTTGAGGAAGAAACCTCTGGGAAAATTCCTGAGAGGAGCACACCAGGTGAGAACACACATTACCATACTGATGCGTGCCATAGGCAATGCACAGACAATGCATAGTTGGGAGTCTAATAGTTGACTGCCAACACAGGTATTGTCTATGTACTCCATGCTACTAGGAAAGTTTGTGTATGGCTTGTAAATTATCAGGGAACACACACACATACCATAATTACCATACTGCTGTGTGTTGTAGGCAATTGCATGTATGAAGGTGTATCCTAACTTCGCGCACGAAAATTTAGGATTTTTTCAAAGTGGCTTAGGATCAAGAAAATTACAGTAATCTCAATGAAACAATAATAAATTACCCCTCAAATTCTGAGGATTCGATTTATCTTGAACAATTTCATTTAAACTCACAATTCGTGGTGTTAATGACCCGATTCCGTGACTATGTCATATCAGCAAGAGCTTCTTCACCGAGTACGGTAGTCTCCATACTTTGCGCATAATACATAGGGCACCCTGCCATTGACTTAACACGTATCCCGTGTAGCAAACCGTAACGCATTAGCATCTTAGCACGCGCAGCGTTGTCAAGCTATCTACGGAGATTGCGCGATCCGAAAGTAAATTTGAAGGGTAGGTCGAATAAAGGAGCATTTTGCGCAGCCTTTCGATGACAACAAATATGTTCTACTGGAACGATTTCCGTCTAATTTGCTTGATACTTCCTCCATAATTTTGTTGGAACAGACCACAAAAAGTAAGTATTTCTTCAGAAATATTGCTCTTCATTTGCTAATTTTTTGGTTGATGAGTAATTGATGTGTGCTCTTTCAGTTGACATTGAACATTTCCGTCGCCGTGTCCGTGTTCTAATTTTTGCGTATCTCGCCTATGATCCGCGAAGTTGGGATACGCGCGAAGTTAAGAGACCTGTCCATACTCAATCCTTGGTGTCTGATAATCGACTGCAAACACATAACTAGCAGACACTTTTGACATGCTAGTATGTTATCTGTCTATGTACACTGTGTACTTTTATGTGTATCGTCATACTACCTTGTATTATTTATATTGCGGATATGGGTGGGAATAGGTTATTAAAGCTAAAGAACAACTTTGGAAACCCTTCATACACAAAATGTTAAATATATTTATGTTTTCAACCCAATAAAGAAACCAGTTATAATAACTATTTAACTAACCTGCAAATTAAGACAATGACAATAAAATGCCTTGAAAATTGAATATTAGAGTTACTATCAAATTTTTGAAATGTTACAAAAAACGAACAATGTAACTATGAACAACACCACATGGAAGGTGAACAGAGTTCAATTTGCTGAAACATTTTCGAGTTTTACAGCTTGTATTTCTTTACAAAATGTCCTCTCAGTTAAAGTTATCTATCTTTATGTTTTCTATTCATTTTTAATAGATATATCAATTGTACTTTAACAGGTTGACCGAGAATACCAGATCCAGAGTGCTCTGGCAGGTGCTGGATTCCCTGTGCCCAAACCTGTGGTATACTGCAGCGATGCATCTGTCATCGGAACAGAGTTCTATGTCATGGAACATGTCAGGGTAAGTTGATATCTAGAGCAGCCAAACCTGTCTACAAAGACTATAAAGTCTATAAATCATCATCATCATCATCATCATCATCTGTACGGAAGGGTAGGTTGATGTCCTGTTGGTCTTCCGGTCTTAAACAATTGGTGTGTTGCTACAAATTTGAAATATGGGTGGGCGGTCGCATGAGACAGATTAATGTAATTTAAATCTTTTATCCCACCAAAATTTGTCCCAATCTATTCTTGAAGATATCCAATGATGGAGCTGTAACTGTGTCCTGAGGTAGACTATTCCAGTCGTTTATAATTCTGAGACTAAAGAAATTTAGTCTGACATTTAAGCGGCATAAAGGGAGACATAAAATTGATCTTTGTGAATAGAAGGTCTTTATTAACAGGTTCATGTACATGTCAAGGGATTTTAGGGGATACAAAGCAATTGTGGTATTTGTAGGTCGGAACAGGTTTGACTGAATAAGAAATATTAATACTTTAACTAAAATTTAAAATCGAACTAATAATGCACTTAAAAAATCAAGTCTCTTTCTTAGGATTTTCATTTTGATTGGATAAGTTGCCTTAGATGTAAGTCTATATATTTTCACAGAGTACATTTATGAACTATTAATATATGTAACTGGTTAAGCCATTAAAAGGAGATCATCTTAATTTCAGAAATATCAAGTGATACCTATAGATATATCTAACTTGTTTTCTCTATCTTTTTTAGGGTTGTATTTTCTGAGACATAGATATAACTCTACCAAAACTGTCACTGGAAGAAAAGGAGGACCATTTTTAGATGACAACGCCCTTTTACATCTAAAAACTCAAGCTAAATATATATTAGCTAAAACTCACTATTTCTAGATATTGTTATGGTCATAACCCATGCAAAATCTTACAAACATTAAAGTGATCCGTGTAAAGTGTCAGATATTGCACAAACTGACATTTGAGACTTCAATCCTATATCAATATCATTGTAAAATAGAATTGAAAGATTTGTGAAAGTTTGAAAGAAAACGAACACTGTTTAATACCTAGTGAAAAGACGAATATTGAGTTCATATTTTATCACCGAATACTGATGGTCTGCTGTAGATTTGTTGCAGTGATAATCATCCGTTTGATCTTGACGATATCCGCACCCGTGTTAATACAGCTACAGACGTACGGAATTCATGGAATTTGCGCACGCTAGGCTCAAAGTTCAGTGGGTCGGGAAAATTTCACACACGCGCTGGCAGGACGTATTCAGCGACGTCAATTTTACTTTTTATCAATACCGTTTAATAGCTAACGCTTTTGAAATAATGATTTTCAATGATAATTATCTTCATACTAAAGGGACATTTAAAAAAACCGAACCCTATTTTATTCTTCTCTTACCATAAGCTAAACAACACGACAGAAGAGAAACGAGGAAGCTCCAAGTATTTTTCGTGGAGTTAGACACTTTACCTGTGTCACTTTAACAGATTTCAATATCATGGACATTTTCAGAAGCCTGTGTGCATACATACATGTACATTTGTTCTCATTGCAGGGTCGCATCTTTCACGACATCACTCCACCTGAACTGTCGCCAAACAAAAGGTTTATGAACTATTTAAATCATTATCATGGCCATTTTCAGAAGCATATTTTGTTTTAATTTGTTCTCATTTCAGGGTCGCATCTTTCACGACATCACTCTACTGAACTGTCGACAAACAAAAGGTTTATGAACTAGTTATATCATTATCATGGCCATTTTCAGGAGCATATTTTTATAAATTTTGTTCTCATTGCAGGGTCGCATCTTTCATGACATCACTCTACCTGAGCTGTCGCCAAACAAAAGGGTTATGATCACTATTTAAATCATTATCATGGCCATTTTCAGAAGCATATTTTTGTTTAATTTGTTCTCATTGCAGGGTCGCATCTTTCATGACATCACTCTACCTGAGCTGTCGCCGAACGAAAGGAAGGACATCTATTTTGCGATGATCAACACCCTCGCACACCTGCACAGTCTGGACTTCAGGAAACTTGGTCTCCAGGGTTACGGAAAGGAGGCGGAGTTCTGCAAGAGACAGGTGAGAAAAATTGGGTTCTAGAAAAGGGTTCACACAGGGTGTGGAAAACCTGGAAAAGTCATGGAATTTGACTTTTGTGTTTTTTCAGGCCAGGGGAAATTGTAAAATTATTTGTTCGATCATGGAAAGTCATGGCATTTCATTTCATCTGCATTGCTTCAGTACAGGAATACAACCAATTTGTTACAAAAAAAGTACTGGAAAGTACAGTAAACCGTGTGTTCTGTGGTAAGGGTGTGAACTGTGGATCAAGTTTCCAATGATAACTTCTTTGTGGAGGTGTTGTGGCACGAACGGACGGGTGACTGACTCCCACTCATTGGGTCATCAGATGGAAACCAAACAATGTCCCAATAGTTTTGCAAGAGACAGGTGAGTATTAAACAGGGTTCCAGAACAAGTTTCCAATTATAAGTTCTTTGCGGATGTGTTGTGGCACAACCAGATGGGCACCTGGCTCCAAATCATTGAGTCGAAAGTTTGAAACCAAGCAATGTCCCAATAGTTATGTCCTTCAGCAAGCACAGTCTGGACTTTGGGAAACTTGGTCTTCAGAGTTACGGGAAGGAGGGGGAGTTTTGCAAGAGACAGGTGAGTAACTACTGGGTTCTAGAAAAGGGATCACACATGGCCTGGAACACCTGGAAAGTCTTTTCCAGGCCAGGGGAAATTGTTAAATGATTTCTTTGATTAAGGAATTTCATTGTATCTACCTTTATCAAACCTTTGAATTCTTCCTGACTATTGCAAGCCAACGTTTACAAAAACTGACTATGGGTAGCCATCACAAAAGGTTTCTTTCTAATTGTCTTTGATAAACTACTGATGCATAACAATTGTATCTTATAGATGATGATCAATCATATTTGGCACTATATAAATGGATTTTTTCCCCCTTTTCTTTTATCTTCATTTTAAAGATCAACACATGGACCAGGCAGTTCAAGGGTGCGATGCAGATAGCTTCGTTGCCAGAAGTACCTGCGGCAACAGAGTTGATGGAATGGCTCTCAAACAACATCCCCAGGAACCAACAACAGACGACCATTGTTCATGGTGACTTCCGTGTGGAGAACATCATCTTCCATCCAACTGAGGTATGTATGCTTTTCCACAGAAAATAGCTTTAAAGGGATCTAGTAACTTTGTTGACATGTGCAACAGTGATGCGTGGTTGATGCAAAGTATATTGTTGTTATCTGATATGTCCACTGGGTATTGTGTGAACAATGAACATAATATAACATAATATGAGTAATGAGCAAATAATGCACAGTGATATTCACTAACTCATTGCACTGACTTTGTACAGGGTTACAACTATCCAGTGGATAGTTTAACATCTGAACACTTCTGTCGTAAATATCTTTTGAACAAAAGGGAAATTTGAGTAACAAAAACCTGTCCCATGCTTCCATTGTTAAAACGAATACAAAAGGGTATGAGGGAACCACTAGAATTCCAATTGGATTTTAAAGATTTGGACAATGTTACTAGATCCCTCTAACCTCATCATAACTAAAACAGTGAATGTGGTTGGCTGATTATTTTTTTTCAAATCATCAAATAAATCTGGGCCCCAGATTTATTCCGCTCGGATAAATTTACTGATATTTCAGCTGTTTCTGAACCAATTTGATCAAATAAAGTTTATTCTGTCATTAAAATTGTATGCTCTTTCAAATTTTACACTCAGTTTTTCATTATCTCACAAAAACAATTATTTCATGCAGCGCCCTCTATACCAAAACTGAACTACCGTATTTGTCGGTGTATTAACCGCATGGTTTTCCCGATGGAATTACCGGCAAAAAGGGGGGTGCAGTTTGTACACGGAGATAGGGAAAATTACACGAAAATCCCCACTAGCACAACACAGCATGAAACACTATGCATGGGACTGTAGTGAACAAACGAAGACAAACGGAAGACAAACAAAGACAAAACAAAACATGAATCAAATCAGAGATGAAAAAACTGTACCTTGATATGTTTATTCCTTCTTACAAGTTCAGATTTGGTTCAATCTACCCTCGAAAATAGTAAATTCTAAGCTCTTTTTGGAGATGAAAAATTGTGATCGTACATTTGCAAGTGGTGTGGAAAAAAAGCGTGCAGACGCGATTTGACTGAAATTAGCGATCAATCATGATAGGATGATCGCTAATTTCAGTCAAATCGCGTCTGCACGCCTTTTTTCCACACCACTTGCAAAGGTACGATCGCAATTTTTCATTTCCAAAAAGAGCTTCAAATTTACTATTTTCGAGGGTAGATTGAACCAAATCTCAACTTGTAAGAAGGAATAAACATATCAAGGTACAGTTTTTTCATCTCTGATTTGATTCATGTTTTGTTTTGTCTTTGTTTGTCTTCTGTTTGTCTTCGTTTGTTCACTACAGTCCCATGCATAGTGTTCCGTGTTTTGTTTTCTGTTAAGCTCAAAAAATGTTATAAATTACGGATTGATTGGGGAAGGGGCTCATAATTTCCTTAATGTGCTTCAGAGACTTCAGTAAATTGAAGTATATTTCATAGACCAAAACTCTCTGGAAAAGAAGAATGTTTTTTCTTACTCTCGGCACATTTTGACCATCCAAAAATCAAGAATTATACTATCAACATTTTTTTTTTTTTCATGGAAAACCCCCCAAAGTTAGGGATGCGGTTAATACACCGGAGCGGGTAATACACCGACAAATACGGTACCCCTTTAATGACCGTTTCTCGAGTAATAGCAGTTTTGGACTGGGAGCTATCGACTCTTGGGGATCCGTTTACTGACGTTGCCCACAACTGCACTGGCTACCACTGGCCAGCCCAATTGAAGATTGATTTTAATGACGGTTTCTTGTTTGTATATTTTGTCCCTTTTTTAATAACACAGCCAAAAGTAATAGCAGTTTTGGACTGGGAGCTTTCGACTCTTGGGGATCCCTTGACTGACGTTGCCCACAACTGCACTGGCTACCATTGGCCAGCCGAAATTAAGAGTGATCCGCAAAATCCCGTTGGTGAGTCAAAATTAAATTGACCCGTTGAACAAAGTATTATTGTAAAACCAAAATGCATTCCCTTATTGACCCCATTCTGAGTATGTTGTATTTTGTAATGACCTTGTTTTGAAAGACAAAGGCCCAGACTAAAGTACCACGTCACTCCCATAAATAGCATTAACTTCATTTCACAAGTTTCAACAATACTTCTACATTATAAACTTACTTTTCTATATAATATAACCAAAATGTTCTTGTTTTCTTTTGCTTTTAAAGAACAAATGCTGAATAATAAAGTTAAATAATTGTAAACATAAATTATATTGAACAAATTTTGGCTACTTTATAAAGTGCACTTTCCATCTTTCGGCGCTCGGCTAATGGTGCATCATTATTACTGCCCGTCATTGGATACACTGTGCAATCAATCCAGGACACAAAGTGCACATTTTTCACTCCCTGTAAAAGCATTCCAGGTGATGGTGTATGTCTCTTTCCCCCAAACAGGCAGTGGGAAGTTTACCAATCTCAGTGAAGTACCAGGCGTTCCAAGCAGGGAGGAGTAGTTAAAGATTTATGCAGTCAAAACGGGGGTGCTATACCCTATCCCTGCCTGGGAGTTCTTATGCTGAACTTATCTTTAACTTTCCTTTCTTGCGGCGCAGAAAGACTTTATATGATATAATATTAATGTTTATTATCATTATTATTATAATTATTATTATTATTGTTATTATTATTTATTATTATTATTATTATTTGTATTATCTCTTCCAAACAGCCAGTGGTAAATTTGCCAATCTCGGTGAAGTACCTGGCGTTCCAAGCAGAGAGGAGTACTTGAAGATCTATGCAGTCCAAACGGGGGTGCCATACCCTATCCACGCCTGGGAGTTCTATGTCACACTCGCATATTTCAGGATGGCATCAATTATTCAGGTAAAGATATACTCTGTACTATTTTGTTTGTTTAATACACTATCTAATAATAATAGAGAGAAGTACTTAAAGATCTATGCCGTCCAAACGGGGGTGCCGTACCCTATCCCCGCCTGGGAGTTCTATGTCGCACTCGCATATTTCAGGACAGCATCGATTATTCAGGTAAACTATCAAATAATGGTTGTATTATAATTTTTTTAAAGTACACAGTTTCTTGATATTATGTCAATTTGTCCGTTTGGTAATACAATAATCGGCTATATTATATTGCTTGTTTATTCATAGCTCTCGGGTGATATCAGAAGTCTGTAGGACTTGAACTTCAGAAAATAAACTTTAGATGATTAAATTGAGCATTGAGTTATCATTGAGTAATAATATTTGTGCCCCGGTATACTGGGTTCCCTTTTCTGAGTGTGCTGGTCAGAAACCAAGAGTATCCGGTTCCATGAAGAAATAGGTTAAAATTTAAAGGGTACCACCACCCCAAAAAAATATTCTAGTTAAAGAAAGGTAACATCTTCAGTATTCCATTCCATCAACAAGTTCACAAAAATATGTTTCCAGAAAAAAAAAATATGATTGGAAACGCATCACCATTCTAAAGCATGCGTTCATGCGGTCTGAATTGCGAAGACTGCGATGTGTGCAGAGCAAACGAATCGCCCAGGAATCTATTGTGTACAAACGTACGCGTGAATAGCATTGGCGCACTCGCAAATGGTTGGCCCGTATGGAACCAGGAAATAGCAGTGGTTCCGTAAGTGGTGGAAATTAATTGCTTTGTTTATGAATTACACAACCCTTTGCAAAATGTTGGGTATCTATTTGATATCACAAAATGGTACTAAAACATATAATAATGTGTTGTTCTTTGCCTGGTGGTCCCCTTAAATTAATGTACATTTGAATTATATTTCATTTGTAGTTCTTTGATATTCTTTTAAAGATATGAATCAAGTTAAAGGGGTAGTTCAGTTCTGGTAAGGCTGAACTTACATGTAAGTAACCAAAACCTGCACAATAACACTACAAACTAACACCATGCTCGAAAGGTATAGAAAATTGCAAAAAAAGTCTGTTATCATTCAAAAAGAGTCTTTAAAACACAAGAGGGCGCTCTCTATTAAAAAAAAACATTGGTTTCAAACATTTTTCATACAAAATTATGCATGTGATGTTTTTTTGAAATAATGATTAGATAGAGAGATCATCAACAACTATTTACAAACTATTTAAACATTTTTGAAAAAGTGTAGGCATTTTTTTATTTTTTTAAAAATCATCGAATAAATCTGGGCCCCAGATGTATTCTGATCAGATATATTTATTGATATTTCTGCCGTTTCTGAACCGATTTTGATCAAATAAAGTTTATTCTGCCATTAAAATTGTGAGCTCTTTCAAATTTTACACTCAGTTTTTCATTACCTCACAACAAAATTATTTCGTGCAGCGCCGTCTATGCCAAAACTGAACTACCCCTTTATGGTTTAGTATGATGTTAAAGGGATCCAACACCCAAAATTTATATTCTCATAAATGAAAGGTAATCGTTTTAGTAGTCCATTTCACCAACAAGTTCAGAAAAACGGGCTTCCAGACTAATTATATAATTTGAACAAACTAAACTATATGTGTTCATGGGTCTGCAGAAGAAGACTAGTCTATTGTCTAGGATGTACCCAGGGCCTCTTCCATGGTTATATTATTGTCTCAAAAAATAGGCATGTATCGAATTGGCACACTTGCAAACGTTTGGCACTTACGGAACCAAAGGATGTGTTGGTTCTGTTAGTTTTGGTGATTACTTGCATTGTTTATGAATTAAACAACCCTTTGCAAAGTGTTGGACATGTAATATCAAACAAAGGTACCACAAATATAAGGCTGTGTTGTTCCCCTTTAATTCTCTATGGAGAATATAATTTTGTTATGTTATGTGATGTTCAGACACTTTAACCTGTTATCTTGAGTTTTATAATTTTGTATTTAAATATTGTTCTTCAGATTGTATGTACATTTTGTAATTTAAACATTGAAATTGAGTCAATATATTATCTATGAATACAATAGACCTTTGGACTTTGAACAGTGGCGTACACTGGATAAGTAAATATGCTATCGATAGTCCTTTGATTTTAAGTGGACAGTATACAAAGATAATAAAATTTGGGGGCCAGTATAAAAATGCTTGAGTGTTTGGGAAAATTATTTTACTTGTCTGGCCGGGCCTGACATAGCAAAAACAGCTAGCGTGGAGGCCTGTTATCTGCCGTATCATTATAGGGGTCTAGTAACATTGTCAAAATCATCAAAACTTACTTGGAACTTTAGCTGTTCTCACAAACCTCATTGTATTTGTTCTACCAACAGAAGCATGGAACAGCTTTTGTTTGTTTTTTTCCAAACGTATGATCTGTTATATTAACCCGTTGCTTACGGGAAACGGGTGTGCTATGTACAAAGTCTATGGGGATTTTAGAATCTCGTAGTGAACAGGTTAATAAGATATGTTAACCCTAACCCTAACCCTTCCTATCAGACAACAGAAATACAAATGTTATCATCCATTTGCCAGTTTGTGCAATGTATGTCAACACAGTTACTAGATCCTTTTAGGATAGAAGTGGGCTTTGCACCAATTAGAAAGAAAACAAACTCTGTTGTGTACACTTCCTACATTACTAGACTGGAGGGGGCGTGTGCACAACAAAGGATTCTTTACATAAAAGTAATCATTGTACATTCAGACCCTTATTTGTGATATTTGAGTTTTATGTATTATTTTACAGAGGTAAGAAAGTGCAAAATAATAATCAGCTTTCAGCAATGCCAGATTTCCATATAATTTACAGTCCAGTGCCCTGTTTCATAAAACACTTGCAATTGTTGTAAGTGTCCAATTATTGTAACTACCATGGCAACAGCTGAAATGCTCCATGCTGATTGGCTGTGGACCTAATATTTTATGAAATGGGGCACAGGTGTCTTTTGTGTAAAGAGACCTCATGAAAACCTAGTATATCTGATATCTGTCACTTTTTCATTGACTTTTTTGTTTTTAATTCCCCAAATTTGGCCTTAACCATTAAAAGACTGGGCTTTTGTGTGTGCCTTACTAATCACAAACATTAAGGAGTGAAGAGGAGGGGGGCAAAATCAGCCCCCTCCCCCCCCCCCCCACTCTTGTTACATTGTATGTTAGAATGCTTAAACCAGGTTTACCAGATGCTCATACTTGTAGTAAACAGAGAAAGGTTGAGTCAATTTTATTTACATAACCCTGAATATGGCTTTAATTGCTGTTCAATACAATCAACATTGAACAGACCTTGGCCTGCGTGTTGGTAGATATGGACTTTGAACTGATAGAAATGGAAACGGACATAAATAGATAAACATGTTGTCCTTCTCTTCCTGCGTTGCTTACAATAGGGAGTGTACGCGAGGCACAAGTTGGGCAACGCAAGCTCTGAACAGGCAGCAGGGTACGGATTCGTCGCTGAGCTGCTTTGTAACATCGCACTGAAGATTGCCAAGGGGTGAGTGTGTCTTAATATACAGTTGTTAACTGGTGGTGGAGGGAAAAGCACGGAATGTTCCACTCCCAAGGGATCTTGGATGCTATTGAGGGAAGAGTAAATAAGTCCCGAGACGTAGTCGAGGGACTTATTTTCTTCACGAAATAGCATTTAAAATCCCGAGGGGAACATTCCATGATTTTCCCGACAGCAAAGTTAACAACTGTTTTATCATCTGAATTGCCATGTAACAGTGCCATGTAACATCCAAAAATGTTACATGGCAGCTGATGTACTGTATTTACTAAGTCGGGTGATAATATTATATGCAGCATGTACAGTGTAAACATTGCAGTGGGCCCATATGCATTAAAAAGCCTGCTACCTTTAATAGTTTCATGCTAAGTCTATTAGTGATGGTATAGTAATTAAAATGAACATTGCAGTTGTGTCCAGGGCCCATATTCATAAAAAGCCTGCTAACTTAATAGCTGCATGCTCAATCTGTTATGGGTGGTATGATAAGAATTAGACATGTGATCTTTTTAGTTGAAAGTTAGAGTTAACTTAGTGGGTCCCTAATGCTTACCCAGCTAACCCTAGTTGGGGGCTAGGACAATTTTGTCTTGGTAACTAAACTGTATCATTTGAAATACACTTGGCATGGAACTTTTTAAAACTATCGAAAATAATATCGCTAGTGATATTCGTTTGTCTCGCAATGTATGGTCAACAAGGAATCTAAAAGATCACGACGTTTCGTGCGCTGCTGCAACACTTTGTCAAGGGATATAATCTAATGTAAGCAATCGTGTTTTATACTCTCGGGCGGCTCCAAACCATCTCGCATGAGCGAGTAGGTTCCTAATTGGTCAATAACGGGCAAATTCTATTGGCCGGTGCACACGGGTGCTAAACCAATCAGCGAGGCGCTGATTTAAAACTAACTGGTTTTATGAATATGCGCCCTGATGTTTAAATGTGTGCTTGGTCAATGTAAGGCTCCATTCGTCATGGGGTAAATTTATTTTTAACATTCAATAAACTAATCCATTATTTAATTATGATAATAATATTCTCAATTTATATAGCACCTATCACTTAGCATGAGGTAATTTTCTAAATGAATCTCCTGACTAGATAAATACATGTATGTCTTTAAGACATTGTCTATTGTATGATGGTCTTTATTATTGACAACTTTCTCAAGAGCTGTACAGTCTTTTGACAAACAATGTATATCACATCACAGCTTAATTACTGCATCATATTATTGGTTTCTTAACCAATTCCAGATATCATATTATTGTAAAACATACACCATGCTCCATAGTCTCCTGCCCTATTATTTATGGGACCAGTCAAGAATGGGGTAGTGAATTTGCTTCAAAAATATGCTGGTATTCTTGAGCTGTACAATGTATATTATATGTATATGATTTAAGTGTTTGAACATGAGAAATCCAATTGGGGTATGTCCATCCGTTAGTCAGCATAGTAAGTAAATGTTTACTTGCAAGCTCCTTTATTGCTAATAGGTTTGCAACCCTTCATCCTTTTGAAATAAACTTGGTCAATAGGTGCATTAGGGGGTACTTCATGTTGTAGTGTAGTCAAATGTCACTAGCCCATGTCAAGGGTCATAAAGGGCCAACTTTGGGGGGCTTGTCAGAAATTTTGTTGAAGTTTACTTGAAAGCTCCTTTATTGCTAATAATATTGCAACCCTTCTTCCTTTTAGAAACAAACTTGGTCAATAGGTGCATTAGGGGGTACTTCATGTTGCAGTGTGGTCAAATGTCACTAGCCCAGGTCACAGGTCATCTGAGGTCAACTACTCGTGAGCTCCTTTATTGATAATAACTTTGCTACCCATTAGTCATTTGAAACTAAACTTTGTCAAAGCAAAATGCTATAGGTGGGGAGAAATGATCCAGTGATTGTTTTGTTTTGTTGTTGTTTTAGCAGATAACAGCCATCATACAGTCAGGAGTCCATCAGTTTGTTGCATGCAGACATCACCCCAGCTCTAGAGATGCAGCCGCTTTCAGAAAGAGGGAGAATCTTGCTTCAGATAATTGTTATCATCATGATGACGACGATGATGAGGAGGAGGACGACAACGATGAAGACAGTGATTAATTATTTCATTATTTTGTTTTCTGTTTGGCCGGTCACAGCCATCATACAGTCAGGAGTCGGTCAGTTTGTTGAGTGCAGATATCACCCCAGCTCTAGAGATGCAGCCACTCTCAGAAAGAGGGAGAAACTTCGTCAAATTGTTGTTACAATTATGATGATGATGATGATAACGGCGACGACGACAACGATGATGATGGATGATGGTGGTGATGAGAGTAATTTTAGTATTTCCATTCATTGTTTTCTGTTTGGCAGGTCACAGCCATCATACAGTCAAGAGTCCGTCAGTTCGTTGAGTGCAGACATCACCCCAGCTCTAGAGATGCAGCCACTTTCAGATAGAGGAAGAGACTTGCTGCAGCAAGTGAGGGACTTTGTGCGGAATGAAGTTCTTCCTGCAGAACCGGTTAGTCATTCCTTTATCCTTCTTTTTAACACATTCAAGACTATTTGATTTTAGTATACAAATATAGCATGCCTTGAGAGGCTCTAGTTGAAACTATGGGCTCCCGGATAATTGTCTAAAAATTATTTGTCCGATTATGATATCGATATCAAATTTGCCGCTTATGTCATACACTTCTGTGCCGTACCGACAACTCACCATATTTGCATGTTATCTTATATGGCATTTAGCTTTTTAGCGCACAAATTTGTTGCGCGAGGATTGGGCGAGCTGTACATACACGAAGCGATGGATAGATAGTATCAATATCTTTTTGACATACTCTCGACCAATCACATGGCTAGAACATTCTTCTGAGGGAAATAATATAATATATACATCCTGAATAGACAACAGCACACATACTCTTGGGACTTTGCCCCGTAACATAGAGATTTACGATTAATTTTATGATTGATCAATTGATTGTACAATCAATTAATTGGTTGTGCAATTAATTGTGAATCTTTATGGTACGGGGCCCTGGACAGGTTTATTCATGCATCATTTATTGCAACTATAATATTGGTTTAAACTCCTTGCGTGCCAAACTCACATTTTTGCGAGTTACAATACACACAAATGCCATAGAGCATTACAATCCCTGGCAGGTTAAGAGTTAAAGTGATCTATTATTATAAACTTCATACAATTTTGCCCAAAGTAATATTTTAGCCTACGATCATTGTAAACCATTATATACCAATATCATTGTAAGATTTTTTTCTTAATGATGTGTAATAATTCCATACTAAAAAGGGACTCTCTTTTTTGTTTATACCTAGTGAAAGTGATTTTAGTTGTCAAAGTTAATGGATCAAAGTTGCCAAAGTTAAAGGGGTAGTTCAGTTTTGGTAGAGAGGGCGCTGCACAACACAATTTTTTCGTGAGGTAATGAAAAACTGAGTGTCGAATTTGAAAGAACATGCAATTTTAATGGCAGAATAAACTTTTTTTGGTCAAAATCCGTGTAGAAATGGCTGAAATATCAATAAATATATCCGATCGTATTTATTTGGGCTCCAAATAAATATGATGATTTTTTTGAAAAATTGTTAACCCGTTGAGGACTGGACCCGAAATATTTCGTTCTTGAGTATATGGAGAATGCGTGTTATACCAAAATCAATTCGTCCTCAACGGGTTAATATGCTTACACTTTTTCACAAATTTTCAAAAGCGGGTTTTAAACATTTGTTGATAATCTCTCTATTTAAAGGGATCTGGTAACTTTGTTGACATGTGCAAAAAGTGATGAATGGTTGATGCAATGTATATTGTTGTTATCTCATATGTCCACAGGGTATTGTGTGAAAATTTCAAGTCAAATGGACATTGTATGGCCAAGTAATGAGCGAAAATGCAAAGTGATATTCAGTAACTCACTGCACTCTCTTTGTACACGGAAGAAAAACTCGCCCGGAGTTTTTCTTATCTGAATACTTCAATCATACATATCTTTGTAACGAAAGGGACATTTGAAAAACCAAAACCTGTCCCATGATTTTATTGTTAATACGAATACAACAAGGTATAAGGGAACCGCTAGAATTAACATTTTATTTTGAGGATTTGGACAATGTTACTAAGTCCCTTTAATCATTATTTCAACAAAACATCACATGCATAATTTTGTATGAAAAATGGTTGAAAACAATGCCTTGTTAGAGAGCGCCCTCTTGTGTTTTAATGGCGCTTTTTGAATGATAACATGCTTTTTACTTAGTCGTTTTTATTTTTGTATACCTTTCGAGCATGGTGGGGTTATAAATATAAGTTTGTAATGTTAATGTTCAGGTTTTGGTTACTTAAGTTCAGCCTTACCAAAACTGTACTACCCCTTTAATGGATAAAAGCACAAAGCAAAATACTAATTGGCAAATCTTTAATTAACTTGAAATGGTAGTAATATTTCAGACTTACAATGTATCAGGAAAATAGCAGAACATTTTTTTCTGAAATATCAGCTAAATTAATATCATATTGCAGATATGTAGATCTGAAAAACCTTTTATATATTAAAAATGAGCCTATGAGAATCATATATCAATTGAGGTTTGACTCCGACAATGAATTATTTAGGTCTAATGCCATGAAATATTGTAATGATCGTTGGTTGTTCTTGTATGTTTTCATATAATATATTTGATTTGGAAATAAACTTCCTTTTTTTCTTCAACAGATTTTTATGGAGCAGCTCAAGAAATCCCCAAATCCCTGGACCATCCCACCTGTCATGGAAGAATTGAAGGTAGACTTTATAAACAGTTGTTTTAATTTAATAAATGTGACTGGATATAGCAAATCCCTGCACTTGTCAGTCATTCATGTTTTGAAGAAATGGGCATTATATGTTCACATGATATACATGTTTGTAAAGGACTTATGATAGTAAAATTGAAACAGTCATATCTCTGCCAAATACTGTTTGATTTGTTTAGAATGAGGCTTCAAATGATAGCTTGTATAAAGGCCTTTCTCATGGCTCGAACATTTCAATTTTTATTTTTACTGACAAGTGCAGGGTTTTGCTAAATGTCTAGTCTCAAATATGTTGAAAAAGGGGCATTATAGGCACAATTTCTTGTGCAGAAATAATATTTACTATGTAGATATTGAAATTTGATAATTGTTATTGTATTTAGGTTGTGATGCTACTACTGCTTCTGTGGCTGATGGTGATGATGATTCTGGTGATGATGATAATAACTAAGTGTTTTTGCATGAATTTTATATCACCCTTTTCATTTATCTATTATATTGCAAACAAACCAACTGATAAGTTTTAACTGTATCTAACTTGTGTCTCTCTCTTCCCCTCTCTTATTCTCGATTTAATCAAAGGCAAATTCCACTGGGTGAAACGGGTTCATACCAGTTGAATCCAGTTTAAGTCAGCTGGAATATGCCGTTATGGTGGAAGCTATTTGGTTTTTGGTTTCTGTCTCTCATTCCCTTTCTTTCTCTATCTTTTTAATCCTTTGTTTTGTTTTATTACAAGGAAACAATGAATGAATGCCTGTATTCAGCTGTAGCTTTATACATGTACAAGCATCTCACTTTCTCTCTCTCTCTCTCTAATTTTCTGTACCTTATCAAAGGCCAAGGCGAAAGCAGCCGGATTGTGGAACCTGTTCTTGCCAGCTGAATCCGGTTTAAGCCAGCTGGAGTATGCATACATGGCTGAGGAGATGGGTCGATCACCTCTTGGCTCAGAACCTTTCAACTGCGCTGCTCCAGGTTAGTTGAACTCTCTGTGCTTCGTGTATTGATACTGGACATTGTGGCCCAATGGTAAAGCATTCGTCTAATGCACAGGAGGTCATGGGTTCAAACCCCGGCTCATATATACCAAAGACCATTGTAACATTGGTATTTACTGTCTTCTAGCTATGCACTCGGCATTTATAGAATGGAGTAGGGTGATGATGACATTAATGTTATGCAGAGCCCGCTGGAAGAGCAGTGTTTGTCACTGAAGTGGCTACTCTGGGTAAAAAAGCATTATGACTATTATTATTTTTCTCTACGGTGGCTGGTGTGCTGATAGGCATACATGTAGATGGTGCATCATGAACATCATGAACTGATTCAGGACTAGACCACTGTTCAGGAAAGGTCCTATGAGTATGTGACCTACACACCCCATTTTGCACATACGCATCTTAACCAGTTCAGAACTGATTAACTTTGCTGTAACATGTATTTTCCATAGACCCATGCCCAAGTATTTTCAGGACCAGTCCTGAATGGGTTAGTAATCATACATTGGCACTTGGAATACCAGTGCCCATATTCATGAAACCCTGCTAACTTAATAGTTCCTGCTAAGTGTATTTTTAATGTGCAGTTTATTGAGCAACAAACAGTTTTCCTAGTCCCCAACTAGGGTTAGGTACCCATTGAATGTACCCTAGTTAGCAACTAAAAGATGCTTTCATCACAGCCACATTATCCAAAATAGACTTAGCAAGTAACTAAGCTAGTAGGCTTTCATAAATATGGGCCCTGGCTACCACTATTATTGAATATATTTGTTTTTTTCTTCATTTCCCTGTTAGATACTGGTAACATGGAAACGTTGCATCTGTTCGGCAACCCGGAGCAGAAGGAGCGCTGGCTGAAGCCACTTCTGGAAGGACGTATTCGCTCTTGCTTCTGCATGACAGGTAGGATCTCTTGAGTGCAGGGGGCTGTTTCACAAAGAGTTGCGATTAATCGCAAAGTTGCGTTAATCGCAAGTCAGAAGACATGAACACTTGAGCCAATCAGAATTGTGCATTTAGGCTCATTTTCTAACTTGCGATTAAACGCAACTTTGCGATTAATCGCTCTCTATGCAAAACTTCTAGTTGTGACTCTTTTCAGGCAAAGGCCTTTTTAGGATTAAGGCAACATTGCAGTTGGGGGGGGGGGGGCAGAAAATCAATTAAAAGTGACAGAGATCTGATATGCTAGGTTTCCATGAAGTCTTTTTAGACATTGGGTGATTTCAAGTATGGTGTTTAAGGCCGGTGTTAGTGTTTATTACACACAAACACCAGTTTGATAAACACTAACACCAGCCCTAAACACCATACTTGAAATCACCCACTGTACCTGTACAGGAACCAGGGATACCTATGTTATAGTTTCGCTAGAGCAGTGCTAGGAATTAACTTTTTTGCAATTTGGTCCATGTTGAGCAATAAAAATAAGATTTTGGGGTAATGAGGTTAAAGGTCTTTCAAAAATAGCTTGTGCTTGCAAAAAATACATGTATGTAAATATATTTGTTCGTTATCATCACTAAAATAGTATTAAGGCATTCTGACTGCATGCAGTCAAATTACTCTAGCTCATGTCAAGACATGTGGATTTGGCCACCGTTATAATTATTATTATTATTTTTATTCTCACTCAGAGCCTGATGTGAGTGCACGTTCACCTCGGCCTTTGTCAGGCAGAAGGGCGTATCTCTCTTGAGTGTTGCGCCACTCGAGATATGCCCTTCTGCTTGACAAAGGCCGACCTGTGAGGGAGATGATTTTGAGTGAAAAAGGCAAATATTTTAAATTCTATTATCTCAATAAATTAATTTATTGACTGTTGTTAATCAGAACCTGATGTTGCGTCGAGTGATGCGACCAACATGCAGTGCACCTTCACCCGTGAGGGAGACGAGTACGTCATCAACGGCAAGAAGTGGTGGAGCAGCGGCGCCGGGGACCCCAGACTTGCCGTTGCCATAGTGATGGGGAGGACTGGCGATGAGAACACTCCAAGGTATGTTAGTTTGGGCTTGGGTTTGGTTTGTGTATCGTTTTTGCTATCGATACAAATAGGTCCCATGAATATTGGTTACAAATAAATGCAGAACTGCTATTTTCCACAGCTACAGCATCACACATTGTAATGACCATAGCACAAGGGGTCTGTATATTGATAAGGAAAGGGGTAAAGGCTCACTGCAATTTGCGTATGTTATTATTATTATTATTGTTATTATTTCAGCAGTTTTTTACATTTATTATTATTAAAGGTTAATACTACATGTAGTTAGCTGAGAACCTGGTAGAATGCATGTACATGAAACATGTATGCTTATGTTCCCTTCTCTACACAGGCATAGGCAGCATAGTATGATCATCGTACCAACAGACGCCCCAGGATTCAAGCTGCTCCGCCCACTCTCCGTCTTCGGCAATTTGGGTAAGGATCTCTTCAGTCAGTTTGTGCATGTTAACCCTCTGAATGCCATGTTAAAATAAAAGAGACACATATGATATTAAAGTGAATATGATTTTAAAGTTGATTTTAAAAATCTCCTTGGCATGGTTCTGTAGACAAGTTGACATTAATAGCTAAAATAAATAGAAGCTTGGTAAATGGTCAAGTCCATATCACTTTGCTCAACACTTTGCTGTGTGTATTTAGAAACAAATCAACAGTACTGTATTGTGACTTGAATCGACCATGGCCACTGATGAAGGTTGATCAGTCTTCAGCACTCTGATCTAAGTCATATAATAGTTTACTCTAAAATAATGGGATCTCGAGAGTGCAGGGTCATAGTTTGGTCCTCTACCAAGGTGCCTCAGAGCACTAGACTCAGAGTGCTTAGTTCCTCTACCAGACTGTCTCAGTACCCCTGTCTCAGGATGGGATCTCAAGAGAATCTGAAACGTGCATGGTCGTGATGTGGTCCTCTACCAGGGTGATTCTGAATCCCTCCATCAGGAAGGGATCATGACAATGGAGGGTCATGTTGCGTTCCTCAAAAAGGGTGTCTCTGGGCACTAGACTGAGGGTGCTGAGTTCCTCTACCAGAGTGTCTCGGTACCCCAGCCTCGGGATGGGATCTCGAGAGTGTAGGGGACATGATGTGGTCCTCTGAGACCAGGGTGCCTCGGAACGGAGGGCTCTAGATGTACACTCTGGTGTGAAAGGGCATGTTGGGATCCACTTCTAGAAGAACTCTGCGTGGCATGCTCATGTTTAGAGCTCAGACGTGAAGAGCTCTGTTTCGTAGAAGAGGGTAATCTAGCTGCATCAGCTAAAGGCTGCTGAGGGCAGAGAAACTATTTGAATCAATCAGTAACCGTTCGTTGAGTTGTTCAGGAGAGAGAGAGAGAGAGAGAGAGAGACAGCAGGAGGTGGATCTGCTAGGCTTATGCTAATACCATTCTGTAGACATGTGTCAGATAGGAAGTCAAGGAGAAGTAGGTAGGCATTCAGTTCTTCTTGTTTTGCTAATAGGGCCTGTTCCATTTGATTAATTTCATCTTGGTAGTGCTGCATGCTTATTCTATCTCCCAATCTCATCCCTTTACTAACATTCAGTTCTTATCTCAGCAACTTTAAGTCTTAGGAGACTTTCATTTTTAAAAACGACTGTAGTGCTAAGAGTTTTCTGCATTTTCAACTTATTTCTCATATTATCTTTGTCCTTCTTGTGGGAGGCACAATCTAGGCAGAAGACAGACTGCGTTTGCGTAGATTTTGGTTCCTGGGACGAGACGAGCTTTGGGCCTCATTGAGTTCCAGAGGACTGTAAATCTCAGTCAGGACAACCACTTCTGTCGCAGTACATTGGTCAACCTTGGTGTGCTGAGTGCTCGGATCTTGAGTATTTCATAGCGCCGTCGAAATCCTCTCCTCTGACATAGAATCTTGGTTGGAGTGTACCTTGGTGCTAGGATCTTGAGAACTCAACAGCTCAGACAGCTGCTCAGACTGTTTCTGCACATGCATGTGTTTCACAGATGGGACATGTTGCTTCCTCAGCAAGTTCAGGGGCTGCGACTTACATGCGTAGATCTAGAAGCCTTACCAAGACTATCTTGAAGATCTTGGAGTAGTCTTCCCAAACTATCTGTTAGCCGAGGGTCCTTGCCAGATGAGATGCAATGCTGGCGGGTCCCTCCTAAGATACCAAAGTATATCCAACTGCACACAACAATATATGAAACGGGACAATATAAATTTGTGTAACTCAAAACAAGCAACGTTGACGGGACAGTCTACAGTATTTGGAGACAACAGAGCCAATATACAATAAACAAGTACAGATTTGTACAAAACATGACATCCACAAAAGACTTCCATATAAGAAGAACAGTCGCAGTCATGATAAACAGATCTTTGAGACTTGTATGTGTGCCTAGAAGAAGCCAGTAATAGTTACTAAAGTCTTGGTTTTTGATGACTGGAATTATTAGTGCTGATGACAGGAGATGTGACGTCCTGAGATAATAATAATAATAATAATGTATATTTATATAGCACATAATAGTCACTATGACTCTATGCACTTTACAGACTAAATTAAATAAACAAAATACATCATACAAATACAACAAACATCAAAATAATACAATTAAGGAAAAGATGAATTACGATACAGCCTATTTAAAAAAAAGATACGTCTTTTAGGATGGTGGGTAATTAGCGCTCCCCGTAGCGGTGGGTTTCCCACACCCGCCAGTCTAGGTCTTGTGACCTTCGGTGGAATTGGGCGCCTACCACACGTCAGGATGAGTACGTGGGGCCACGTTAAATATTCAAAATTCAAATAGAGTTTGAAAGTAAAGAGAGTTCGAAAACAAATAACGCAACTAAATCCAAACAATCAAGCAAATAAACTGAATAGAATTGTCCAAAAAAGAGAGTAATCTCGGGAGTAAAAAGAGATCAACAACAAGGTCAGCGCTGGTCAGCTACAATTTCCTTG
The DNA here is from genome assembly GCA_037951105.1 of Echinarachnius parma. Classification (NCBI taxonomy): domain Eukaryota; kingdom Metazoa; phylum Echinodermata; class Echinoidea; order Clypeasteroida; family Echinarachniidae; genus Echinarachnius; species Echinarachnius parma. Next base: position 62,684 of record JBAMJV010005221.1, read on the forward strand.
CTCTTCAATGTAGTCAGCTGGTCAGCTACACCCTCCTTGTTGTTCCATTTCTAATTGAAAATCTTCCCTTCAATTTGTTTTCCCTAGATGCGCCCCATGGACATTTTGAAGTTGAATTCAAGAATGTGCGAGTTCCTGCCTCCAACATACTACTGGGTAAGTTTGTATGTATTCATATTGGCTGAAATTCTCATCAGTGGCACACAACTTTATTCCGAGCTAAAAAGACGGAAACTACCAGTAAATGGTTAAACCGTTTCACACCTTTGAAATTTCACTAGCCCATTGATGGTTGCCGTAAGCCATCGGAGATATTCTTATCGTTTCTTTTCATTATCTAATCAATCCCTGTAGTTTTGGTATATGCATCAGGACAAAGGGTTGCTTGACATTCAAGTCATAATATAGTCAGTCACCAGTAATATTGCATCCCGAATTATCCAGGGGGGTGTTTCACAAAGTTAAATTTAGGCTGGACTTAAAGTTATGGAAAGCGATGTGCAGGCTTAGAAAGAAAAAATATTAAAGAGCAAAAATGCATATATTTGAGATTAATATTACATCAAGAATTGTTAATCTCCTTGATGATAGAAAAATATGTATGCTTTTAAACAAAATTTAATGTTACACGTATATTTAAAAAATAATGCATAATAGAGGAATTGATTAGATAATGAAAAGAAACAATTACAATATCTCCGGTGGCAAATGGCAACCATCAATGGGCTAGAGACATTTCACAGGTGTGAGTGGTTTAACCATTTACTGGTTAGTTCTGTCTTTGCAGCCCGGACTATAAAATGTCATAAAACAAATGTGTACTCATGGTTAGGATAAACCTTTAAAAAAAAACGTTATGAGTGCACTGATGTCATGTTTATTCGCAATGAGACATCGTCTGCTAACACTCGTTCTGCCCATTTTGTGACGTCATCAAAACAGTCCTGTATTTTTTTGTCCGTACGGAAGAGCATTTAGTATCAATCCTGAGATTAGTTTTCCAATTGCTGGTTCAATTGGATCTCTGATGCATGTGGGGCTTTAAATTTATATAATATTAATATGTAAGCCCCTAGCTCTCTAATGATGTATAATTTCCAACATTGTAATTTTCTTCGCGTAAGTACTTTAAATTTGATTTTTGATTTAATTTGACCATTTAATTCTAGCGGTTCCATCATACTGTACCTTGTTGTATTCGTATTAACAATAAAATCATGGTACCGGTTTTTGTTTTTCAAATTTCCTTTTCGTTACATAGATATGTACATTTGAAGTATTCAGATAAGAAAAACTCACCCGGAGTTTTTCTTACCGTGTACAAAGTGAGTGCAGTGAGTTAGTGAATATCACTTTGCATTTTCGCTCATTACTTGGCCATGCAATGTCCATTTGACTTGAAATGTTCACACAATAGAGTACAGAAGCCATGACGTCATAAAAACACCTTTTTCGAATTTTCAAATTTGGACTTCATTTTCAGAAAGAGCATATCAAATAATGTCCAAATACCGAAAACCAAAGGAATAGGTTACGTATGGGCTGGGATATGCCCATCTGAATGAATTTTACTTCAATGGGCAATCAGTGTTATAGTGCACTGGTTCATAAATTTATGAACCAGTGCACTATAACACTGATTGCCCATTGACAAAAAAATCATTCGGATGGGCATATCTCAGCCAATACGAAACCTATTCCTTTGATTTTCGGTATTTGGACATTATTTGTTATGCTCTTTCTGAAAATGAAGTCCAAATTTGAAAAAAAAAAAAAAAAAGTTTATGACATCATTTATGACATCACACTTCACCACTCTATACCCTGTGGACATATGAGATAACAACAATATACATTGCATCAACCCTTCATCACTTTTTGCACATGTCAACAAAGTTACTAGATCCCTTTAAAAGCAACAAAGGTAAGGTTGCAAATACAAAGGAACACAAATAGTTCGGACCCTCTGAAAGCATGTGAGATTGTTTGCGAGGACTTGTATGATAGGGGGGAGAGTAGCAATATGTTGTTTGGTCTCTTGTCTGATCTACACTTGGAATATGTGGCATAGGAAATAGGGAGCGGCAACAAAATTACTTCTGTCCCAAGATGACAAATTTGACAAACATCAGTATTGTGCTATAGAGCATATTTAGTGAAACACTATTGGGTTTCAATTCAATTTTTTGAACTATATATTGTTGTTGTTTTTCTGCGCAGGTGAAGGGAGAGGGTTTGAGATAGCACAGGGCAGACTCGGCCCAGGCCGAATCCACCATTGCATGCGGCTCATAGGCATGGCCGAAAGATCGCTAGAAATGATGTGCCAACGTGCAGAGAAAAGGGTAGCCTTTGGACGCAAGCTCAACAGAATGGTTCGTTTATTTTGTTGTTTTTTGTGTGTGGGATTATTTTTCTCATACATGTATAAGAGCATACAATTGACTTGAAAATCTTATTTACTTATATATGTAATCAAGGATGAAGAGGGTTACCTGTTACCGTAAAAGTGTTTACAAAGTCGTTTGATTTTTTATCAATGCTACCATAATCTTTTTTTTTCATAATCAAAATGTTCATTGTTCCATTATGACATTCAATTCAGTTTATTTTGCTCAATATAACAGAACAATATAAAATACATACAAGATTATGGCAATATAAAATTATAATTCATGTACAATTTTGAAAAGACAGATTGCATGTACAAATTGAAAGTAATTATTTTAAGAGGGGTAGCAACCAAAAAAGGAAATAAGTCCTCATCATGGGGTCGACCCCATTGATTTATAACAAAACATTGTACATAAAATGAAGACTTATTTTATTACAAAATGAAATTCCAAATTAATAATCTCTAATAATCTCAACAATGATGGATTCCCCAACAGGAAGTCGTTCAGCATCAGGTAGCGGAATGCCGGATTGAGATTGAGATGTGCCGACTGCTCGTGCTCAAGACGGCCCACATGCACGACAAGTTTGGATCCAAGCGAGCCAGGAAAGAGGTACTGTGCATAACCCATTCTAGGGGGTGTTTCACAAAGATTCTAAGTTGGACTTAAAAAGTATTGAAAGCCAATAGTTTCTTTGAAAATGTTGATTTCAAATCATTTCATGTTCTTGATGCAACATTTATGAAAAGACTAAAATACTGACATATTTGCATTTTAATTTATTTTATTACAAGACTACAAATGGCTTTCCATAATTTTAAAGTCCAACTTAGAGTTGAGTCTAACTTAGGATCTTTGTGAAACACACCCCAGGACTGGTCTTTAAAATACTCGGGCTTGGGTCTATGGAGAATACATGTTTAAGCAAAATCAATCAATCCCTTTAAATAATGAAAAAGATATTTACGATTAAGTGTTTTGATTTTTCATCATCCAATGGAAAGTTATAACTGTGTACAAAGTCAATGCCATGAGCTTGCAAATATCACTTTGCATTCCTGCTCATGATTTCCCGGCCATTTAATATCCATTTAATGTGCAATTTTCATTCATAAATCAGTGGACATATATTAGATCACAAACATACACATTTTATCAACCATTCAGCACTTTTTGATGTTCAAAAAGTTACTAGATCCCTTTAAAAAGTCCACAATATTTCAAGTTGATGGTGTGAGCAAATTTTTCTCCAGCAGGTTGATTAAAATAGTAAATATAATCTCTCTTTTTTTTCTCACCCCTTATCCAAACCAGATTGCGATGATCAAGATAGCCGTACCACGGGTGGTCTGCAAAATTATCGACCGCGCGATCCAGGTTCACGGCGGAGCAGGCCTTAGCGACGACTTTCCGCTAGCAGGCTACTATGCCGGCGCTAGGTCTCTGCGAATCGCCGATGGACCGGATGAGGTCCACCTTTCTTCGGTCGCCAAAATGGAGCTCAAGGAGCAGTTTGGAAAATCAATGCTGTAAATTAAATGTTAATGATGCTCCAAAAATAATTATTAAAATAATATACTAGATTTATATAGCGCGTAATATGATTAATAATCATCTCTAAGCGCTTTACAATAATATTATTACTCGGTCATAGGATACAATCCAAACCAGCACACATTGTGTGCACCATCACCACTCCCTGGGGAGCATTCCTTCCAAGCGGCTCATGGCCATTGAGAAGATCGTTAAAATAAAGGCTATATTTTGTTTCTATACGCCTAATATCTCCAGGCACTAATCTCCAACAAACGTATTGTGTAAAGCATCAGATTTTTTACTTACAGATTGCACATAGTTCTATTTTAAGTTAATAACAAAATATGTATGAAATTAATCTTTATTCTGAAATTCAACCTATGTATGCCAGTAAAAGTTGAGATGAAATAAATGTACTGTCATGGCTTTCATATTAGATTTTATGCGTTTAAGTTGCATTTTTTCTTTAAAAAGGTAATATCAAACACTTCATACATGTATCTTAAGACTTACATTATACCATGTGAATACACATGCATGTATACAGTGGTGTGATTTAAATTGCTTCGTTTTGGTTAAGTTTGTGACATAATATTCCATATTGTACTCAGTTTATTTCATGTATCAGACATAGGCCTACAATTGTTTTGTAGACATTAAAAAGAAGCTAAATGCTGGCATTTTTCACTCCCTGGTACTATTGCTTCCATACTTCTATCGGTAATTCAGATACAATACAGTGTGGGAGAACCACTAGATTTCTAATTAAGTTATGTGGATTAGGGACAATGTTATACTAGATCCTTTTAATTAATGCTATTAATTATGCAACAATATTAAAGTACAATTTGTTTTAATAGGGCAATGATAATATATGATACCAATGTAATTATGCATGAAGCTTGAGTTACCTCAAATCTTTCTGCCAAATAAATTCTGATTTGTATAGAATGAACATAATTTATCTGGATGTTGATGCTTGATGTTGATGCTGGAAAGTTGAAAAAAAAAAAATTTCTGGAGTATTCCAGGGGGTGTTCTACAAAGAGTTTAAGTTGAAATTTAATTTTGGCTGGACTTGAAATTATGGATAGCCTTTAGTGTCTGTAGAAAAATGGAGAACATTCTTGAAACACAACATAGAATCTTTGTGAAGAATCATCAATATTTTCTATTATCAAAGAGATTTCATATTCTGATAGTATAATTTCTTAAAAGTGTCATGTATTTGTATTTTTGTGAACACAACCTGATTTGATGGCTACTGAAAATCTAACTAAGATTTGCTGTCTGTTTCAAACATGTCAACACGCTTCCTTCTAATGTCATGCCTGCTAAGACAAAATTCATTCATAACATAATTATTGCCTTGATTTGTTATACAAATGTTTTACTACCTTAATTACCTCAGAATGCATTTATGATTTTAGTTACTGATTATTGTGAACTTCATTATAAATGAAAATCACTTGTCCATTTGTTCTTAATATGAATTAACGAGTTTGTTTGGCTATGAAATGTTGAGAAAGAGTTTTCTACATATTCACTTACTTAAATAACACGGATCTATTATTTGCTTTGTATCACTAAAAGAAATTAGTTATATCATGAAATAAATTATATCTGGTGGATTTTTTGAAGGGTTTTACTTATGATGATATGATGACATGACATGATAATCCATTTTTTTGCCATAATATGTTTGTATCCGACTTCATAGGGTAGATGTAAAGTTATAGAGAGGTATTCATTTATATATATTTGTTAAAAGGCATTAAATGTTTAATTATTTTTATAAAGTAGACTTCACTGAAATTGCATATTAATTGTCTTGTTCTTATTGTTGGTTTGTATTATCTTGCCTAGCAAGCACATAAATTCAGATTTTACAACTCAACCACATTTGTATGCGATCAAATGTACATTAAGTTTCTTACATCATAATGTAAACAGTATTATCAAATGATACGATCAGGAATTATGTACTAAAATATTAATGTTTGTTTATTATCAGTGCAATTGTAATTGCTCATGTTCAATTCTTTGTAAGATTTATTTTTATAATGACAGATGAAATAAATTTGATATTGAATTACTTCAAATATTTTGTCCTGTTATGATTTTTAGATTATGTAATCATCTCATTGTCATTTGGCATAGTTTTGATATTCATAATTGACATTTTTTACCATTTTGAAATTGTAAAAAATTTCGGATTTTGTATGTAGATGAGTTTTAAAGGGGCTCTGGTACTGCAACTTGAGTATCGAAGGAAAAAATAAACAATACCATCTTTGTAAAATTCATCCAAAATCGCTTTTGGTAGAGAATGCACACATTATAATCCATATTCTATTTATACATTAATTCACTCATGGACTCGTTCATGCATTAATCGATTCATTCGTTTATTCGTTCGTTCGTTCGTTCGTTCGTTCGTTCGTTCGTTCGTTCGTTCGTTCGTTCGTTCGTTCGTTCGTTCGTTCGTTCGTTCGTTCGTTCGTTCAATCATTCATTCATTCATTCCATTTGTCATTCATTCATTCATTTGTCATTCATTCATTCATTCATTCAATCGTTCAATCATTCATACATTCGCCATTCATTTGTTCGGTTATTTGTTCATTCATTCATTCCCTAATCCATTCTTTCATTAATTTATTCAATAATTGATTAATTTCTTTCATTCATTCATTCATGCATTGGCATCCATTCGTTTGTTCGTTCATCCATGCATTTGTCTACGCATTTTCAGTGAGCACTCTGAGTCACTGTTTAAAGATCACTTTTAACATGCTGGTATCTTGTTATTATTTTTTAGTTAATGATTTCAGAAGAAAAGACATTATACTGTACATTACAGGTAAAGTTCATACACTTCAAAATTTCTCTTTTAATATCTCTTCACTTGAAGTAAAGACAATAGACATGATTTTATACAATACACAATAAAGCATGAATCAATCACTCACATAAAGCTTATATATGTAAATATATATATAAACTCAGACTTCATAATATACACATAAATAAGTAAGACTCGTGGACAAAACGCAATAAGCTTCACGGAGCCGATTCTGCAAATGTACACAAATTTACACAAATTGTTATAAGACAACAAAAAAAGATCCTCGCCTTTTTGATGCCCGAAAATAATATGTTTTTGTTGGCTTGGTCCGAAAATAACACGGTTTTGCCCGAATATAAAATGTTTTTCCAGAATATGATATGGTTTTGCCCAAATATGGCATGGTTTTGCCTGAATTCCAGGTGCTTTATGCCCCAATATGGCCGTTTTCAAAACTCCATGCAGGGGGAGGGCTGCAGCCTCCAACGCCAATGAGCCTGGCAATAAAGACCACTTTTTGTGTCCCCCTCATGAGGTCTTTATAGATAGGTTTCACTGTATAACGTGGACCTACAATATATTTAGCATAAATTGAGAAAGGGGACAAACAGGCTAACAAATATTATACCTCGATTATGTTGAAGATAATGGTTTAGTAATCTTTTCTACATCGACAATATAATGATTACAGACAATTACGATACCAAAAAGATGTTTCGTATTTGAGAATTCACTGTATACCTACTCGTTACTTCAGTCCTGCATTTTTTTAGCAGATTAGATATATCGTCCTATTCGATAGCGTCTATAGCCATCTTGTAAGTTCCTATATATCCTAGAACAATGCGTGGTCTTCCAGAACAAAAATTGATTGTACAGTTTTCGTTTAGAGGGCGCTTCAAAAAATATTTTGTTGTGAGGTAATGAAAAACCAATTGTAAAATTGAATAAAGCACACATTTTTAAATACAGAATAAACTTTGTTTGATACAAAATCGGGTTAGATACAGCTAAATTATCTGTATATATCCAAATACATGTGGCGCGCACACATAGAGTTCCTATATACTCTATGAGCGCACATTTATTTGATAATTTAATTTAAACGTTTAAAAAGCCTACACATTTTTCAAAATGTACCAAAGTGGCTTTAAAATTGTTTTTTGGTGATCTCTCTATTAAATAATTATTTTAACCAAACATCACATTCACATTTGTTGATACAATGGTTGAAGCTTGAGTTTTTGGGAGGGCGCCCTCTTGTGTTAACGGCTGCATTTTTAATGAAAACAGCCCTGTAACTTATCCCTTGATATGTCTTTATACATTTTCCAGCTTCATTTAATTATAACTATATTTTTTTTTGCAGCGGCGCACGAAACGTCGTGATCTTTTTAGATTCCTTGTTGACCTTACATTGCGAGACAAACGAATATCACTAGCGATATTATTTCCGATATTATTTTTGTTGTTGATAACTTTCAAGTTTTAGTTACTAAAATAAATAATCATTACGATCTGGAAACAAATTTGCATTTAATATTTTGGCGGATTAGACTCTTTCTCTTCCACACATCAACATTCTAATTTAAAAAAAAAGTTAATCACCACCTTCAACGTCATTATTGTTTTTACAGCATCGAAGAAAACATTTGAAATACATAGCACACGTCGAAAATATAAATATGGTTTTAATACAATACATTATCAAGTATACTATCAATTATTATTATTATTATTATCAATATTATTATGATTATTACGGATAATTGTTCTCAAATAATTCACTGGCAATAAGATTAATTAATTGGCAATGATACAAATTAAACATCTGATTCACATGTTTTAATTTCATACTCGAATGATTACACATCAACATAGATATTTGGGATATGCATAGATCCTCACGGTTTTAAATGCTAAAACACATCATAAAACGTTTTTCAGATGTAGGCGTACAAAATGGGCAAAACTTATTAAAATACACACTAAGAATAATGCTGCATTGTTTGTTAACCACGATAATCGTTGTGCTTATATTATTCTCTAAATAATTCTTCATAATTTGTAATATACCTATAGACAACAAAGGACACGGGAAGGAGTTTGACTTTGAAAATGACCGTCCTTGAAGAATCAAATCAGCTATATATAATAGTGGAGACTTCTAGTAATACATTATTTGTATGGACCACAAACTACTCAATTATTTATTATGTAAATCATTCATATAATGTAGCAGTAGCGGTGTATTACTGTCTACTTGTATTCAATCAAACAGATAATTTAAGCTAGCTTCAGAAACGAGGAGGGGGGCAGAATTCTAAAAGAAAAACATATTCAGTACTAAGTATAATTCTAGCGAAAGACAAAGAGAAAGTTATTAAATGTTTACGTTAAAAAAGTTCATGTTCAAGTTCATAAAGTTTGAAGAAAAGGCGGGAAAATTCATAATTTCATTACAATGCAGACAAATGGGAAATAACCAACACACATAATAGCGTCATGCACATGTCAGTTTGAAGCTCATTATTGTAGTATTTCCACATTGCAAACACGATCATGATTAAATAATAAGTTAACTCTTCAAGATGTCAAGTATCACAACATGTAAACACAACCGAAATGACACCCTTGATTTTCCGTGCTATCACGAACCCCATTGCTACGAGCACAACGAGTGTACAGACAAACCTGTTCTAGCGATGACCTGTATATAACGACCACCTGAATTTAAATTAGAGACCACTAATCAAGATATATATCATTTCCCTCGGAAACGGTTAACATTTTCATAAACTTGACCATAAAGACCACTTTTACAAATGTAGTGCCTCCAATGGATGGTCTTTATAGACAGGTTTGACCGTATTAGAATACACCACTGTCTTGGTTGCTAGTTACCAGTGTACATGTTATACCCTAGCCCCGTTGCAGAAAGAGATGCAATCGATTGTAAGTTACAATTGATTGTAAGTCAGACTTGCCCAATCAGATTTGCCCTTTTAGAATACATGACCTGAATTACAATTATTTGTAACTTACAATCGATTGCATTTCTTTATGCAACGGGGCCTTAGAGTAAATTAGAAAGTAATTTTAATTTACAATTTGATTTGCTAAGAAAGTTATTTATGACGATTATGAGTAAACAAATATATATTTTTGACCGCGAGTGTCGACGCATTTGAAGGCAAATGTTTCATGGTTTTATCGCCAGTATATATAATAGCACCGTAACTTATTGCTATGCTGGCAAGTAAACTACTGTTACTCTGTTAGCACCTTTTTTTTATAACAATTTCAATTTCAATTCAAGAGAAATATTTAGGGCAATAAATAGGAAGTCTGATTGAGTATTAATATATCAGAATTGCTTAATACAGTCTTCACTATGAATTATTTATGAAATACATTATATCTTCAATGAATAAAAACAAGTTTACAGTTAAGTTAATGCTTGCTGTGAAATTTGTATTGTGTGCGTCCGACAAGGTGGAAACATTAAAGAAGACTCGACGCTGTATCTGGTCCCCATGGAAGAACAGCCTCACCCAAACTTTGCAATCGAATTTGGGTTCCAGTCGCAATTTCTGTCTGTCCTTATTTAAACTCACAGTTATTTCTTTTTTTTCTTGAACATTAATTGAAGTCAGGCGTACATTAATTGTATCTGTTTAAAAAATCACACTTGTATGTATTGTATTGTATTGTATTGTTTCATGACAAAAATAAAACAAACGAACGAACAATATTCAACGATATCAGTCTGCTGATCACATTGCCAACTCTATAAATAGGCCTATAATTGTGTTTTTAATACACTGTATAATATTATTTTAACAATGTTACGCAAGACGTCTTTCAAAATCAAATTTAATGCACAGCGTACAGATTTGAATACCTCCGGCACAAAACCACCGAGCTATATAGTTTAGTCATAACATTTTATCTAAATATCAACTCGCAGACGCTTCCCTAAATTCCATCACACTTAATACCTTTGTCCTGTGTTTATTGGCGTATGTATACGCTGTTGTCATGGTAACGTGCACTTGTCGAAGCATTCTGATGTTATAACAATGATTGGCCATGAACATGCATAAACGAGTGTCCCGATAAAAAAAAATACTATTACTCATGTTGTATTTTAAAAGACAGTGCAACACAGTCACATTAAAGGAAGTTCGAATTCGAAGATAGGCTCGCGGTGCCATCTGGCGAACGCCTTGCACACGATGCGTGCGCACAAACTAGCCTAGTTCAAAATAGCGATCCGCGGTTTGACATCCCCATGCATAACATCATTGAAAAGCTTATCCCTTCTGTCAAACTGGATGCTGGTTTATCCACTTCGATTTGCGGCACTATACGAAGTAACAGACCACACGTCATTTGGTAGCCTCTGGAAAGTCTGAGGAAAGTCCGCGTGCACCTCCTTTCCTACTTTTGTTTATATAAACTGACAATGTCGTCGCTTCTGGAGGGCGCTTTCCTCAGAGCTCATACGATGGCGCTATGTTAGCCTCGGGAAGCATCTGGAAAGTCTAAAGAAAGTCCGCGTGCAACTCCTTTCCCACTTTTGTTAAAAGTGACCGTGTCGGCGTTTCTTAAGGCACTTTCCACAAAGCTCACAGGCCACTGGAAAGTCCGAGGAAAGTCCGCGTGCAACTCCTTTCCCACTTTTGTTTAAAGTGATAATGTCGTCGCTTCTGGGGGCGCTTTCCACGGAGCTCACATGCAAAAACAGGCGCCATGAGGTACGCACGGGGTACGCACGTTACGCGCTCCGTAGCTTACATAAGTATGCTAGATAGCTGTGTTGCGCCCACGCACGATTCCGACAGGGCCTGACAACATTATGGTCCTGCCCCGGTGCACATTTCTGAATCTGAAGACGCATTGACAACTGTATATAGTTGGATCCACGTTCTCCGATCCTTCGCGCAAGTATCACCTCCAGTTGCACTTTTCTGTCCTCATATTCATGCAGCGCTGTGCGCGGAGTTACTCAATAAGTGTTTAAAAAGGACTACGTAGTTTCTACGGATCACTTGCACTGATTAACCCATTCTGACTGGCTGCACTGCTGACATCGCACGTAGCAACACCAGTGGAACGTGCAGTTGCACCACTCCGTTTTCCTCTCCAGCCTAATATTGTATCCCCTGCCGCAGCAGAGGCTGTCGCACCCATCTATGCCCGAGCTGGTGCGGTTGCAATAGCGTCCTCTTGTCCCGGGGCTTCCGAGCCGCGTGTCGGGGTTACAGAAATCGGGCGATTTCTCGAGGAAGACCAGTTCCTCTTGCGGCGGTTGTCGCCGCTTCTTACGGGTGTAACCGTGTGAAATAGTCCGCGTGACCAGCTCAACGCTGCCACTGTTAGTGTTGCGCGCGCGGATCTCAAGCGCCTTGCCGAACTTGCTGCTGAGCCGATCTCCGACCTCCCGGAAGTGCGGCGTCTGCATCCAACACGTCTTCAGCTGACAGGACCCAGACATCCCGTGGCACTTGCACCGCCTCTCTGCGTGATGAGCCACCGCCTGAATGCATGAACAACAAACACAAACGTTAAAGGGGAAAATAATCAATTTTAGTATAGATATATACAAATAGCGTATTGAAGCAAGATCTTCCAGAACAAGGGCTGAATCAAATAACAAATCTTCGGATGACAAGAGTCCGATATCACGTGACCCTTGCACCATCATCATTATGAGCGAGATGGATTGAAGTATTCGACTCTCTTTCAAGAAGAGGGCATTTAGGTCGTATAGCCATACACCCTCTTTCGACAAGTTAACCATGTAGAATTGGGAGTGTCGTGGTATATTGGTTCGGGCCTTCGTCTTTCAATACGAGGGTTGTGGGTTCGATTCCCAACCGCGGCACGTGTGTCCTTCAGCAAGACACTTTATCCACAAGTGCTGCTCTCGACCCAGGTGTAGTAAATGGGTACCTGGCAGGAATGTATTCCTTGAAATGCTTGATGCGCTTGCTTGCCACGCTTACAGGCATCTCGGCTACAGCCAGGGTAATAATATACTGTACAGTATGATGCGTCTCGGAATAGATGGCGTAATATAAATGCTTGTCTATTATTATTATTAGAATCTTCACTTCGCATTATAATGAGGAACTACCAGTCATTTACATAAATAATGCGCAAATACATAATTATAGCATTAAAATGGAAAAATGTATCATCGCACATTGCATTATATAAGTACTTTCAAAATGTGATTACTGACCGAAGCGATTTATTATTTTCTGTATAAAGGGATATTAGAGGGCACTAATTAGGTGTCTGTGAGTGGGAGAGGGAAACATCGTGGAGGAATAACAAAAGCATAATTATGATAAATACGAAATTGTTTGGATCAAAACCCGCACAACGGTTGACGTCTGCACGAATAAATCTATACGGCATTTGAATAAAAGTCGCGGATATTGGTCCATTAACTTTGTCAAATACATGTCTCTCCTTTGAAGATAAAAAGCTATCATGGGTCTAAAAATCAATTTGATTGGCCAACATTATTTATACATTTATATGAATAATGGTCATCAAAATGAAAACAATTGTACGCAACGTATAAAGCGAACTTGAAATAACATAAATTAATTAATGTGCCACGCGGTATAGCATCGTCGCGATTCCCCGAATTAACAAAGGTCAAAGGTCAACGTCTTAAGGTCAACGCATTTCTTACGATAATATTAATTTTCCATTTCCAAATATCGGAAAGTGCAAGTGCATATCAAACGAGATTACCAAGGACAGGGATGATTAA